>OVBA01006649.1:0-16454 GCA_900406435.1 Lepidium aucheri
GGTGTTAACCATATGAGCACTTTCAGACCTTTCTTGTTTCATTCTATCCTCATTCACACAATACGAAATGAGCTTATTAAGAGACCATTTCTCCTTCTATGTGTTGTAGCTGGATTTCACTTGATTGAATTGAGGAGAAAGAGAGTTTAAGACAAAGAATATGATCACTTCTTCATGAAGCTCAATCTTGAGAGTCTTAAGCTTTGAAACAATGTTCGACATTTCCAAAATGTACTCCCTTATGTTTCCTTTACTGTGATACCTCATGGTACTAAAANAGTCCATCTCAGCAAAGAACTGTTTGAGATCTGTGATCTCTTCAGCACCTCTAAAGGTTTCTGGAATGGTGTCCAAAATGATCATTAAACCAATGCGATTAGAACGTTCCCATTTCTCATAAACAGACTTATACTCAGGAAGGCTGTCATCCGTAGGAGAAGTTGGTTGTTCCATCCTTAACGCAAAGTCAAGATCCATACACCCAAGCATAATTTTAACTTTATTTTTCCATTCTTTATAGTTGGAACCGTTAAGTGTTGGAATTGTACCTAAGTTTGCAGATACTGCAGTAAAAGAGAACAATCTTTATTAGTAACTCACTACTAAACCGAAATAAAACAATAATAAAATGAGCAATTGTACAATCCATCTCAAGATACCAAGTGCAACATTAACATCAAGTCTTTGGACAGTAATATCAATTGTTAACGGTACTCTTGTTGTAATAATCAAACATTGACAATAATGCATAATAAACAATGACCTATCTTTGGATCGATTGATTGTTCATATGGTTATTCCAAATAATTGTCACATATTTATTATCACAGGTATGTATATAATTCGGTCAAATATAAACCTACCTTTGGGTTGCTTTAATATTCACATGAGTATATATACATATAACATTTAATAATATTCTTGAAAAAATATCCACAAGAGAGGTTACTTTGGCAACATCAAGCATCAATTAATCAAATTCAAATACTAAACTTGTACAATCAAAATTATTATTGATTTTAAAAATTTTATTATTCTTGCACAGACATATATTAATAAGTCTGGGGATTCTTTATGCAAGAATAAGTCTGTGGCGGAATGGTTAAAGACAAGCTTGAGCTTGAGCACAACCGAGGTTTGAATCCTGGGTGTTGTACTTTCATTACTTGAATTTTAATTAGCTTTATATTGTTCACAAAATAGGCCCACGAAAAAGGATTTAAAAGAGACCCAACAATAAACAAGTACTTGAAATTCAATATTTTATTTAATAGAATTCGCAAAATTACGAAAATACCCTTGTCTTCAACCTTTCGGTTTCTCCAACGAAAAACCCTAATTTTCTTTTAATTTCCAGCCGTCATAGCCAAAGACAGAACCAAAAATTGCTCAAAATTTTGAAAAAATAACCTGAGTTTCGAATAAGCAATTGAGCATGAATCTTAGTTCCGAATCTAATCTAAAAATTGCTCTAAATTTTCTGAAAAAAATCTCAGAAACTTAACTTTATGAGGAAGATTATTAGATCCAAAGCTTTCATGAACTTTAGGCTTAAATCTAAAAATTAAACATGTTTTTATTTTAGAATAAACAACATAAAACCACAGATTCGAGAATTCTTTAATCTAGATTAAACTTTATTTAATAAAATAATCTGATTATGAAACAGAAACTGAACATGGTGCTCTGATACCAATTGTAAAATCTATACCTTATGATTTCTTAATCAAATACATGTCAATCTCTAAATTATAAGAACATAAGCGGAAGCGTATTTTTGGATCCATGGTTTATGATCTGGATTTTGGTAATGGTTCTTCCACAGCAAACCCATAATAGCTTGATGTCTCTGGTGATGGGATGTAAAGAACGTTTTCTGTATTTTCTTATTAGGGTTGCTGTGGAGACCAAGACCTTATATTTATATATAATTAATTTCTAATTCGGTTCTTCATCAAATTAGAAATTACTGAATATTACAACATAATTTTGACTCTTTTAAATAATGACCTTAACACATTAATTATACATTTGTGACCCCAAAATAATTCTTACACATGGATCATAAGGAAAGCCTAACAAAATAGATCTCACATGGCCAACAATAGAAAATGAGAAGTGTAAAGTAATAAAGAACAATCATAAACTTATGCACATCTTATATATACCACTAAAAAAAACACGTTGGTATAGATCAAACAAGATGGTCTTCAAGATAATCGTACACAGAGATACTCAGTTCGTTGTCATCCTCCATGTTCTCCGTCGACGGTCTATTTTCATAGCCACCGCTCTCAGACACAGCACCGTCGTTGTTTACGGAGAGTCCGGCATCGACAGCCATGCCTGCATCAGAAGCAGCTTTTTGGATGGACTTAGGAGATGCGTTTGTGGGGAGAGAAGTTGAGAGAAAGTGAGGAAAGTTAA
The DNA here is from genome assembly GCA_900406435.1 of Lepidium aucheri. NCBI lineage: Eukaryota > Viridiplantae > Streptophyta > Magnoliopsida > Brassicales > Brassicaceae > Lepidium > Lepidium aucheri. Next base: position 2,428 of record OVBA01006649.1, read on the forward strand.
AAGATTCGTGGTCGATGGAAAATGGTATTGGTCGGTGCAAGCAGTAAAAAGCGACGTCGTGTGCAACGGCGGCGCCTTCAGCTGTGGAAAAAGAACCTAACCAGAGACGTTGACGCGTTCCCGGAACCCTAATCTCTGATACCCATTTTCCCCATTTCCGGCGACGGATACCTTTGTACTTGCTCTGATGATCATTTTCTCCGGCGTTTCTAGAATCCATTTTTTTTGAATTAATAATATTGCAAAAGGTGTTAAATATAATTACGTTGAAGCCGAAGCAATTAGTCGTAGACTCTGATGGGAATAAAATCGAAGAATCTGTATTTATACAATAGTAATAATACTTTAAAATTTGTGTAAAGATGAAAACTTAAAAACTAATAAAATGGTCAATGTATGAACCCGGAATATATGATGTGGACATGTCACATGTGGTTGGCAGTTGACGTTTTCTATTTTAGTTTTGATTTTTGGGGTCTTTGGATGATTCTATTGTGTTTCTATTTGTTGAGGTTTACATCAAAATTTATGACCATTTGAATAAACTAATAAAAATTTCAGCATAACACAAAGTGGTGGATACTATGAATATATTATAGTGCGTTATTGATTGTTTGTGTCTATTCAAAAACAGGTGATTTAAAGTCTGATAGAAAAGGGACCTCTTTTCGTTCCCTCTTTTGGGTTTAGTACTCTCTTTTTGGTTTAGTATCTTTGACTAAGGAAAAAAAGCTCCATTGACCATATTTTACTGTTTTTCCCCCGTTTACCACCTCCGGAATTTCTGATTTCTGCGGTGGCTAGGGTTACGATTGCAAATATTCGATCCTCTGGAATTACCTTGCTAAAACACGATGTCTGCAGCTATGGATAAAGCTCTTATGGCAATGTCCCTTGAAGAAGATGATGACACTCCACTCGTTATACCGAATCTGCCAAACTACAGTTCCAGTGACAAGAATGTGTTCAGCTTAATAGGACGAGTGCTAAACCCTCAGCACCAAAATGTCTCCAGTCTCATATTTGACCTGTCAAGGAAGTGGCAGAAGAAAAAGAGAGTCCGTGGTGTTGCTCTCTCCAAGGAACGATTTCAATTCTTCTTCCGCACCAAACAAGACATGGAAGAAGTCATGGAAAAAGGTCTGCAAACTTATAACGAGTGGGTGATTGCCCTTGAGCCTTGGACTGCAAAACCAGAGCCGGATTCTCTACAGTTTGTCTACATTTGGGTTCAGATACGAAGTATTCCGATTAACTACTACACTCTCGATACCATTACTCTGCTTGGAGAAACGGTAGGTCAGGTTATAGAAGTTCTGTTCAATCCGGAGAAGCCCCAGAACAAGGACTTCGTGAGAGTGAAAATCAAACTGGATGTTGGGAAACCTTTGAGGAGGTCTAAACAGGTACTCCTACCAGACGGGACAACCATGCAGGTTTTGTTCTTCTATGAAAGGGCACAAAAACGTTGTTACTCTTGCCAGAGATTGGCGCATGACCAAGACACTTGTCCACTTTTATATCGGAAGAGACAGGACATCGCCATTGATAGAAGATTTGGGAAGCAGCAGGAAAAACCCTCTATGCCTCTCATTATCAAAGAAGATGATCCTCTATTTGGTATAATCACAGAGGAGCAAGTAAGCCTACACCTGATTCTGGGAAAACCAAAAATAGCTCCCGATGTCTTGGAAGGAATGCGACAATACCTAATCGTTGCACATGGATAGGAGCGAAAGACAAGAGAATTAAGGATTAAGAAGACAGTCGCAGAAGCAGAGAAAGACCCTATGAAGCAGAAGGCCATTCTTCGGCTGGAGCCCGCTCCTCTAGTTTCTTCTGACCTAAACAAAGGAAAAGGTTTAGTGTTTGACTATGAATCTTCAGATTCATCCGGAATAGCTGCTGATGATAAACTAATGTCTGCTGCTATTAGAGCCGCCGGTAGAGTCACTCACACTGGCTCATACCCTCTCCTTCCAGGCTATTAAATTTCTGAAGCTTCTGACACCTCCACTTCTAGTCAACCTCTTGCTATTGTTGAAGCTTCTGGTTATCCAACGGTATACGGAGATGCCTCTAAGGCATCTGCGTCCGGGAAAGCTAGAAAGCCTCCAAAGCAACGAAAACAACCATATGTCAAAACTCGGAAGAACACTACACAGCAAAACACAGGTCCTCTTTCTAAGGCTGAAGGAAAGAGGAAAAGTAATGAGGAATCAAGCAAAGATCAGTCCACACAAAAACGACAAAACCAAGGGATGGTCCCCAGTTTGGGACTGTCCAATGATCAATGAGTATCATGGTGTGGAACTGTCAGGGCTTGGGGCGGCCTCAAGACCTGACAGTTCTTCGTCTCATGGAGCTGCGTAAAAAACACTTCCCTGAGATGCTATTCTTAATGGAAACAATGAACTCAAGAAATACTATTGTAGATATTAAAGTTTGGCTAGGTTATGACTTTGTACATACAATGGAGCCGATTGGCAAGTGTGGTGGTCTCGCCCTTTTTTGGAAGAAAAGTATGTCTGTGGATCTTCTCTTCTCTAATAAGAACTTGATGGATCTCAAGCTTCAGTTTGTATTGAAGAATTCTTCATTACTTGTGTCTACGGCAATCCTATGGCCAGTTTAAGACATTTAGTTTGGGAGAAGATTGCCAGATTCAATGCTGACAGAACTGGTAGTTGGGCATTGATGGGTAACTTTAATGAAATTTTGCATAATGGAGAAAAGATAGGTGGCCCACCTCGACCCCAATCAACATTTGTTCCCTTCTCAAACCTGTTAATGGGCTGTAATATGACTGAACTCGAGGGCTTTGGCAACAACTTTACATGGGGAGGACGCAGATTTGAACACTGGATTCAATCCAAATTAGATAGAGCTTTTGCAAACCCATATTGGATGCTTCAATTCCCAGGTTCCAATCAAAAATTTCTGGAAAAGAAAGGCTCGGAGCATAGGTCTGTCCTTATTAACCTCTTCTCATCGTATGCCTCTTACAAAGGTAGTTTTCGGTTTGACAAAAGGCTTTTAAATAAGCCTCTAGTCAAAGAAAAAATTCAGGGGGCATGGTCCATCATCCCAAATGGGTCAGTTTCTGCAAGGTTAAAACGATGTAGGAAAGCTTTAAGTCAGTGGAAAAGGGCGAATAACACCAACTCTTCATGTCGAATTGATACTCTACAATTGGAAATTGAGAAAGTCCATGCTTGTTCTGATCCATGCTTCAAACACATGGCTGATCTGCAATATCAGTTAGTCAGAGCACACAGAGAGGAAGAGAGTTACTGGCACCAAAAAAGTAGAGACCAATGGCTAAGAGAAGGGGACAAAAATACTAGGTATTTTCACTCTTCAGTCAAAGCAAACAGAACTAATAATACACTGCACAAACTCGTGGACACTGCAGGTCAAATACACACCTCCGACGCTTCAATGGGCTCCCTCGCGGCTGCTTATTTTCAAGACTTATTCACCTCTTCAGGCCCTATTGACCAAAACATATTCCTTGAGGGTTTTGAACCACAGGTTACCAAACATATGAATCAGTCCCTAACGGCAGTGGTGACAAGAGAGGAAGTACAGAATGCAATATTCTCAATCAAACCCTCGAGTGCTCTAGGTGCTGATGGAATGTCGGCCTTATTTTTTCAAAAATACTAGGACACAGTTGGTCGTACACTCATAGATGAAGTACTCAGGTTTTTTTCCACGGGTTATTTCGACAAGGAATGGAATTTCACACAGCTCTGCCTTATTCCCAAAACAGAGGATGTTAAGGTGATGCAAGACCTACGTCCCATTAGCTTATGCTCAGTAATGTACAAGGTGATTGCTAAGATAATGGTGGCACGGTTACAACCATGGCTAGGTGATATAGTCTCGCCTACACAATCAGCTTTCGTGGCAGACAGGAACATTGCCGACAACATCATGATAGCACATGAGATCATCCACAACCTGAAATCGCATCCTTCAATTTCAAAGTACGGTTTAGTGGTCAAGACAGATATGTCAAAGGCCTTTGACAGAATAGAATGGTCATATCTCTTTACCCTTCTCAAAGCTCTGAGGTTCCATGATAGATGGATTACATGGATAAGGTTCTGCGTGACAACAGTTACCTATGCTATTCTAATCAATGGTCAACCCTATGGGATGGTAAAGCCGCAGCGTGGACTACGACAAGGGGATCCACTTTCACCATTCCTATTTGTCTTGTGCACAGAAGGATTATCACATCTCATGAAAAAAGCTGAAACATCAGGCACTCTCAACGGCATTTCCTTCCACAGATCAGGTCCTTCTATACATCACCTATTCTTCGCCGATGATAGCTTATTTATGTGTCAAGCCAAGGAATCTGAGGTAACAGCTCTCACCAATATCCTCACATACTATGGAACTGCTTCAGGACAGCTCATTAATTATGGAAAATCAGCCATATCCTTCGGCTCTAAGATCTCTTCAGACATGAAGCAGAAGATCAAAAGTATTATCGGTATTCAAAATGAAGGGGGTTCAGGTTCTTACCTAGGCTTACCAGAGTGTTTCAGCCAAAGTAAAACTCAAATGTTACGCTTCCTGCAAGACAAATTAAACTGCAGGCTAGCAGGTTGGTTTGCTCGCTCTTTGTCTTAAGGCGGAAAAGAGATCCTCTTAAAAACTGTAGCTCTAGCACTACCAGTTTATGCTATGAGTTGCTTCCGCCTACCGAAATCAACTTGCAAATCCCTTTCTTCTGCAATGTCTGCGTTCTGGTGGAACACGTTCGAAGGAACAAACAAAGTCCATTGGGTAGCTTGGGACAAGTTGTGTGTGTCAAAGGATCAAGGAGGGTTAGGGTTCAAAGACATTGGTCCTTTTAATCAGTCCCTTTTAGCTAAGCAAGCATGGAGGTTACTAAATGTGCCCAATTCCCTATTCTCCCAGCTGATAAAGAGCAGATATTATCCGACCACTAACTTCCTACAGGCACCTCTAGGTAGAGCTCCATCTTTTGCGTGGAAAAGTATTTTGTTTGGAAGAGAATTACTCGCCACAGGTTTGCAGCAAAAAGTCGGTAATGGAAACTCTATCTATGTCTGGAAAACTCCTTGGCTTCACGATGGAGAAATGAGATCTCCTCTAAGGAAAACAAGACGGATCAATGTCAACCTCAGAGTTGTTGATCTCATTGATAGTCAATCAGGAGAATGGAATATGCAGCTGTTACATAGAAACTCCTTCCCGCAAGACATCAACTGCATCCTAAATATTAAACCTTCCATCAACATCAGCGATTACTACACTTGGAGGCACACAAAAAGTGGAGATTACACTTCAAAAACAGGCTATCAGGTTGCAGTTCGAGCTCACGAATTAAAGAAAGGCGGCCAAGTTGTAAACCAGCCATCGTTGGACGGACTAAAAGCTCAGGTCTGGAAGTTACTATTACCCACCAAGCTGAAGGTTTTTCTTTGGAAAGCAATCTCGGGAGCTCTGCCTGTGGCAGATAATCTTAAAAAGAAACACATTTTAGAAGATGTAACATGTCAAATATGTGGAGGAAATGGAGAATCAATCAATCACATCCTATTCTCTTGTTCCTACGCAAGGCAAGTTTGGGCACTATCACTATTTCCGACGTCATCTCAAGGTTTCACGGAACACTCCTCAGCCTATAACTTAAACTACATTCTGGATCCGAAAGTGGTAAGTAGCTTCCCTAAAAACATTCAAAGCATAGGCCCATGGTTGGTATGGTCCTTATGGAAAAATCGCAATAAGTTTCTCTTCGAAGGGAACTTATTATCTCCTCTTCATCTCATGAACACAATAAGACAGGAGAGTCACAACTACATTTTGGCTCAAGAGGTTGAGAAGGATATAGCAAGGGAACAAGTAACATCTCTTACGCCTACAACAGCATCTTGGCATCCACCACTTGATACATGACTTAAATGTAATATTGGAGTTTCATGGAATAGAGAAAGCCATACTACAGGAGTGGGATGGTTATTGGCCAATCGAAGAGGACATGGACTCTTACATGGAAGGGCCAGCTTCACCAACACTTTCTCAGAAGAAGATGCACATTACAAAGGCTGGATTTGGACAATGCAGAGTATGAAAGCACTGCAAATTAACAAGATTATTTTTGGTGTAGATAATTCGGCATTGCTGGGTGCTACCAAACGACCAAACGCATGGCCTAACTACAAGTCACAAGTAGAAGGAATCCTTAAGGTTCTAAAGACTATTCCATTTTGGAACATTCTTTTGGAAAATAGAACTACTAACAAAGGTGCTTATCTCATTGCAAAGAGTGCTTCTCATTCGGATCATTGGCAATCTTACATAGCAGCAGGTTTTCCCTATTGGTTGAAGAACTGGTTAAGGAAAATCGTTATTAACCAACCTCTGTAAACATGGTTGTTTATGTGTTGGTTTGATCTTCTGGTTGTAATACATGGTTGTTGAATCTGCTTATGTTTGATTGGGGATGATCCCTTTTGGTTGTAACCGAACTTTTGATATATTGAATGTTAAAATCTTCGGACGAAAAAAAAAAGTCTGATAGAAAAGGAAAAAATACACACACAACACAAGTGTTTATCACGCATCACGTGCGTGTAAATCTTGAACAAAAACATGAGACTTGCCTCTGTCTCTGTATCTTGTTTAGTTTAATTAGTGTTAATTTCATCAGGCATGACGTCAACAGATAGTCAGGCCCTTTCTTGGCCTTCTAAGTTTGACTAGAAGACAGAAAAGTTTTGTTTTGTCTTGTTTTGCAACAACGAAACTGAAAAAAAAAAGGGATAATGGGTTTGTGGTCTCTTGTTCATTGTGGAAAACAAATTAAACACAAAACTATGTCACCAAACGTTTTCTTGTTAATTTTTTTATGTAAGATAGGAATTCCCAAGTATTTTCTCAAATCTTTAGTAGAAGCAATCCCATTAACAGAACTAATCTCCACCTCCAACTCTCGTGAGATGTTCTTTGAGAAATAGATTTTTGATTTCTCTAAGCTTATCTTCTATACCGGTGCATACAATGAGCACTGCTATGCTACCTTCTTCAACCTTATGCACCTTAGATTAGATTTCGAGAGCCTTTGTGTGGGGAGATTCGAGGGACAAAAGAAGGGTTCACTTGGTAAATTGGCAAAGCGTGTGCCGCAAGAAAGCTGAAGGTGGTATTGGGATTCGGTTCACCGCACAAACGAACAAGGTTGTGTTGGCCAAACTTGGTTAGCGACTCTTAAATGATCATACTAGTTTGTGGGCTGCCTTGCTAAGCTCAGAATACAAAATTGGTGATATCAAAAATGCTGGCTAGCTAAGAAGGTTGGGTTCTCAATCTGCAACATTTAAGAGTATTATCTTGGGTATGAATGAGGTTCTTATACCAGGTATTCGTTGGAATACTAGCGACAGTAAATCAACCTTGTTTTGGTGAGACAAATGGCTACTAGATTCCGCATTGAAAGACACTGTAGTGGGTCTTATGCCGGAGGAATACATGAATATGACCGTTTGTGAGATGTGGACAACAAGTTATGGCTGGAATAGAAGAATTACCAAGCAATTTTTATCGCCACATCTTCATTTGTTGTTGGGAGCATATATGGTTGACGAGGTTACAGGAATTGGGGATCGGATTAGTTGGGGTCATGCTTCAAATGGCCAGTTCATGGTGAAGTCGACTTATGAGTTTATTACTCAGGATAAAGAACTGAGACCATGTTTAGCACCGTTTTTTGCTAGAGTGTGGCGAACAAAAGTTCCAGAATAGGTTCGTGTGTTTCTATGGCTTGGGGTGAAGCAAGCGTTGTTGACAAACACAGAGAGAAATCGGAAGCATATTTGTGATTCGACAATGTGTCAAGTATGTCGAGGAGATGATGAGACAATTCTTCATGTCCTTAGGGATTGTCTGTCAATTCACAGGCATTTGGACACGGCTTGTGCCACAAGGTAGAAGACGTTCTTTCTTCTCAAAAACGTTGCTCGAATGGCTCTATGATAATCTCGGTGAGGAGGCGATGATTGCAGACTGCCCTTGGTCCACCACATTTGCCATGACTGTTTGGTGGAGTTGGAAATGGAGATGTAGATATGTGTTTAATAATATTGGTACTTGTAGGGGCATAGTTAAGTTTGTCCGTGATAAAGCCATGGAGGATTACTTATCAAATGCAGCATCAAGACTATCAACTCCAAATAGTGGAAGAGTAAGCAGGTTGATATCATGGGTTCCACCAAGAGATGGGTGGTTAAAACTGAACACAGATGGGGCCTCAAGGGGTAATCCGGGACTAGCCACGACTAGTGGAGTCTTGAGAGATTCAAATGGGCAATGAATTAGTGGCTTCAATTTGAATATAGGTTGTTGTATAACTCCGCAGCAGAGCTTTGGGGTGTGTATTACAGTTTATATTTGGCTTGGGAGAGAAGGGTGACACAACTGGTATTGGAAGTGGATTCTGAGATGGTAGTTAGTTTTCTGAAGACAAGAGTTGAGGATTCACATCCTCTCTCGTTCCTAACACATTTGTGTCATGGCTTTCTACAAAAAGACTGAAATGTCCAAGTGTGTCATGTGTTTAGGGAGGCGAACCAGGTGGCGGATGGCCTAGCTAACCATGCTTTTAATTTGCCCTTAGGTTATCATGCTTTTGTTATAGAACCTGATGGGGTTAGAGATTGTATAGCTGAGGACGTACGGGGTGTCACTTTTCCTCGACAGTTTGCTTTACACTCTTGATTTTGTTTGTTTTAGTAATGAATAAATTGGGGCCAGGCCCCGTTTCTTGACCAAAAAAAAAGATAGTGTGTGCGGAATCACTCGCTTTGGAGCAACCTAATTTGAATGCAATGAGCTCACCTTCACTAATTGCCATCTTATCTACAAACACATTCCTTTCTTCTTTTGATACATGCATAAATGAGATTTCAAATCTTATTGCTCATACTCTTGCCTACCAACTAGCAGATCTGGTCTAATGTTTAGAAAATTTGTTCCTTTTCTCATAAACTTTTCAAAAATCCATAAAAAATTTGAGCTCAAATTCATCTATCATGAATTCTAACCATCTATCTAGAGTTTACTACTTTGTTCATCATGTGGATTTTCAAGACCAAACCATCTATCTAGAGTTTCTTCTTAATCTCTTCTCTTAATATTTTTCATTATGCTTTGTTGAGTTGAAGGTTTGATAGATCTAGCTTTTTAGTGGCTTTTGATGTTTACGGTGTTAGATTCATCAATTTAAGATGTCCTTAAAGCTAGATTAAAATTAATATCCTAAATCCCGATGCTTGGAGTTATATTTCTCACAATGTGTTTGATAAAATTTATGAGTGAACTAAATTGTTGTTTCATGTTTTAGGTAGAGCTTCATTGTCTTCTTGAACATCATTAGCTGATTGTCACTCTCTTAGATCAATTGTTTTACTTTTGACTCATTGCAAATGAAAGAGATATTTTTGAAAATAGATTAAGTGAAAGCAAATGGAATTGATTATTATAGATTGAGTCAACTTCTTACAATCCTCTTGTTGCCAATTCTAGATTCCTGGTGGATTCGGACCTCAAGTAGTTCCAACGATAAATTATTTGCATTTGTTGTATTATTTGAGAGTTGACCATTTTTGTATAGCCAGCCTACTTAGAGAGTATTGGAGCTCAGCCTCTTTACGGAGAGTTGATGCAAATGTTAACATCAAGTTAAGTCCATGAAATTCAGACTAATCCATGAAATTTAGACAAAATGGTCGGATTCAGACAAGTACGTAAAATTCGGACCAAAAGGTTATTCAGACTGGATTGGTCGTGGTTGGACAAGGAAACAGAATGTTCGAGCCCAACTAGTCAATTTACAGACAAGGATGAGAGATTTTTAGACAAGGGTCAAATTACAACAAGTACGATCGGTGTTCAGATAGTGATGGTGGATGTTCGAACAGAGTTGGTCAAGAACTGGCTAAGTCCGATCTAGAGTTGGTATGGACATATTTTACTGTGGTCATGGATCTGGTTCTGTTTAAGTAATGGTCAGACCTGGTTTAACCTAAAGGAACTAGGGTTACGGTTTTTGCGGACCGACCCTTATAAATACTAGCATAAATTCGCCATCATTAACCTATCTGGCATAAAAATCTCTAAGGAAAGAAAGAAAGAGTTTTCAAAGGCTAAGGGGTGAATCAAGGTCGGATTACTGCGTGTTTAATCGAGAAAGGATCGATCCTGATTGATTTTTGGCGAGTTTGACACCGTCTGAATCGATAAATTGCGACAATAGGTGTTTGGAATTGCTATAGAAAAGGTGATTTCGAGACTCTGGGTCTTCCTGGGTTTATTATTGGGCATAGATTTGATTAAGTCTATATGAGTTATCATTGATTGCTTGTCTATATATTATCACTGATTGATTACAGTTATTCGTACTTGATTGTCAACTTGGCAGATCTTGACGAAATTTGTGCATGACATGTTCTGATTTGTTCTTTGACTTGATTAAATTGATTGTCTGATTGCCATATCTGATATGATATTGGCAAGGTGATACAATCAGCAAGGAGATATGTTCATTGTTCGAAGTTTATCTGCTCAACTAAAAAGAATAAACGCATCAAATTACTTGTAGAATATTTTCTGTTCAAATAAAAATCAGATCAAAGAAAAATCAGATCAATCGGAGTTCAAATAAAGGAGTTATTCAATTTACAAATCAGGTGGTTTCCACTTAACCGGATTCAGACCAACGCACATTGAAAGAAGAATTCCGACCAGACCAGAATGAATATAGCTACAAACCCACTTGTTATACAATATTGATCCATTAAACAAGCCTAGAAAATTAGATTGAGCCAAAAATTATTCAAGGAAGATCCATTTTTGTCCAAAGCAAATACAATATTTAATTCTGTCAATTTCTCTCTCTTACATGCACGCACATTAGAAGTGAATTTCATTTTTCTAGATGCTCTGCATGTTGAGCTATTAATATAGACGTCTTTTATGTATCTTCTTTATTTATAGAGCCCAATGTTGCTTGAGAATAAGAAGTTTGATTTTGTGTTTTTGGAACCTATGGTGTGTAATATCCATAGTCGTTTGTTGGTGTGTCATATCTAACAAAATAAACTTCAGTTTCTTTGGTGTGTAACATTCTTAGAAATTGAATCAGGAATATCAAGAGCCTTCCGCATCCCTTGTGTGATCCTTCAATCCATGGAATATCAAAGGCTTTCTGCAACCTTTGTGCGACCAAACAATCCACCAAGCTTGCCATTGAATCCTCACGTGTCTTTGAAGCAAGGTCTATCATTTTCTCAACTCTAGAACACTAATCCTTGGGATATTTACGTCATTTGATATCAGAGCTACGTTCTAAAAGTTGAGTATTTGATCTCTTTTATTTTTAGTCTGTTCATTTCTTCCATTCACCTTCTCAGCTCTTCAGCTTCATTTCTCTTGTTTTTTAAAAAAATCAAAGAAAAAAAAATCTCAAAAAATAATTTACTTTGGATTTGAGGGCAAATCTTTTTGAAGAAGAGACATGATATTGGCAAAATGATATAATCATAGGAACCAGCAAGGAGATATGTTCATTGTTTGAAACATATCTGCTCAACTAGGAGGAATAAACGCATCAAATTACTTAAAGAGTATTCACAGCTGAAATACAAGTAACCTCAAAGAAGAATCAGATCAATTGGAGTTCAAATGAAGGAGTTATTCAATTTACATATTGGGTGGTTTTTAGTTAACCGGATTCAGACCAACGCGTATTGAATCAAGAATTCCGACCAGACCAGAATAAGTTAAGCTACAAACCCATTTGTTCTACAATATTAATCCATTAGAGAAGCCCGAAAAGTTGGATTGAGCCCAAAATCATTCAAGGAAGATCCATTTTCGTCCAAAGCAAAGACAACATTTAATTCTGTCAATTCTTTTACATGCACATTAGAGGTGAATTTTATTTTTCTAGATGCTCTTCATGTTGAGCTATTAATATGGACGTTTTTCTATGTATTTTCTCTATTTATAGAGCCCAATGTCACTTGAGAATTATAAGTTTAATTTTGAGTTTTTGGAACTTATAGTGTGTAATATCCATAATCGTTTGTTGGTGTGTCATAGCCAACAAACAAACCTTGGTTTTTTTGGTGCGTAATATCCTTATAAATTGAGTTGGGAATATCAAGGGCCTTTCGCATCCCTTGTACGACCCTTCGTCCATGAAATATCAAAGACTTTTTGCAACCTTTGTGGAAGCAAACGGTCCACCAACCTTGCCATCGAGTCCTCATGGTTTCTTTGAAGCAAGGTCTATCTTTTCTCAACTTTAGAACGCCAATCCTTGGGAGATTTACATCAATATCTGGTTTGGCCTGTAAGACAGGATGACTGGCTCACTAAGCATAATTGTGTTTACGCATTCTACGTGAATATAGGTAACGAGTTACCTGATGATGTCCATGAAAGTGGCTCAATAGGTGTGAGACCAAGGCGGGATGGAGGAATGATGAAATAAAACTGGGATTTTGGGTCTAGTTTACATTGTAATAACATAATAGTAAATGAGCATTGTACTAGAACCCCTTTAAGTTTATATATTAATTTAGCCTTATTAAATAGACTGCTCACGAATTTTAACTATGTATAAAGTGGAACGCAAATCTGACTAAGTGTTTGGTTTGCCCCTAGCCAAACTTAACCCAATCTAGACTTAGCAATTTCAAGTTAGTGTACCACACCGATCTTGTTTATTCTAGTTTAATAAGTTTGTATCTATCTCGATGCTTAAAATTGATTTCCACACAATGTCTATGTAGATTACCACTCTATATTTATTGTCGGCAAAACAACATTATTCTTAGATTATGGTAAACAGACCGGTTAAATTTTGTACTTGAAAGAAAAACTAGACTAGGGTGTTCTTCTTTTGTCTATCCATATGGAGCATCTCGATGGAGATGCAAACTGTTGTTCTTTTAGACACACTTAAGTCCCTCATCCAGATGAAACATCTGGTAGATTTAGCAAATTCATCTAAAATTTTAAAAAATTTCAGATGTGTTTGGAAGATGCACTCAGATGCAGATGGAGTTATAGAAAATAGAACAAGACTAAAATATCTTTCATTATTTCTGAAAATTACAACAAAGTAGCAAAAGACAAAAATTCCACTCTTTTTTTTACTCTCTCACCTCATTTTTACTCCCTCACCTCATTTTTACTCTCTCTCTCTCCTCTTTTTACTCTCTATCTTCTTTTTTACTCTCTCACCTCATTTTTACTATCTCTCTTCTTTTTTATTCTCTCTTAGTCTTTCTCTATTTTTACTCTCTTACCTCATTTTTACTCTCTCTATTCTTTTTTACACTCTCTCCTTTTTACTCTCTTTTCTTTTTTTTACTCTCTCATTTTTTCAATTCTCTCTCTTTTTTTATTCTCTATCATCTTTTTACTCTCTCTCCTCCATTTTGTTCTCTCTCCACTTTTTTACTCTCTCTTCACTTTTTACTCTCTCTCATATTACTTTTTCATTCTTTCTCCTTTTTTCACTCTCTCTCCTCTTTTCATGTTTTCTCCTTTTTTCACTCTCTCTCATCTTTTCAATCTCTCTCCTCTTTTTAATCTCTCACCACTTTTTCACTCTTTCTCATTTTTTTCACTCTCTCTCCTCTTTTTCCGTCTCTTTCCTCATTTCACTTTTTCTCCTATTTTCACTCTTTCTCCTATTTTCACTCTCTTTCCTCTTTTTACTCTCTCCTCTTTTTACCTTATCTCCTCTTTTCACTTTTTCTCCTCTTTTTCACTCTCTCTCCCCATTTTCACACTCTCTCCTCATTTTCACTATTTTTCCTTTTCCAATATCTCTCTTCTTTTTGCTATGTCTCCTCTCATTGAAACATCTTATTATATAAAGAAGGGTTTTTCAAAGTTAGTAATCAACAGGATTCTTCCAAGTGTCACATCCAATGATCCGAAATTTTCCTGGATTTATTTATTTTTTAAAA
>OVBA01006650.1:0-16451 GCA_900406435.1 Lepidium aucheri
TTTATGTATATATATATATATATATATATATATATATATATATATATATATTCAAATTAGTAAAGATTTAACAAAAATAAGTCTAAAAAGGTCTAAATTTAACAAAAATATATCTCCTACACATCTTCTATATTAAAGCGAGAGATACTTTTATTTTGACTGTNTATAAACTTTGGGATAAAATTAACATATGGTTTATAACAACCCTTAAAAATAGACCTAAGGTAGGTTTTGTTACAGATTTATATAAAACAATTTAAGACTAAAAAAATATTTTAAAAAAAAACCAAAAAACAAAAAAATAAAATAATATAAATATATCGGTTACAAATTCGGTTTTTGATTTGGTCCACGTTTGGGTTTAGACTCAGTTTTCCGGGTACATAGATTTAAGACCCATTTATGGTATTTTTTCGGGTTCATTTCCTCTAATTCTCTATTTTGGTTCTTTTGATTTAAGACTTACTCAGATATTTTTATTTTTTGGATATAGTTTGGTTCGGTATAGATCGAGTTCGGGTTTAGAGGTATTTTTATATAAAATTTTAAAATTGAAAACAATAGTAATAATAAAACTCTAGAAAGATAATGTTTGGTTCTTGATTTGGTTTCAGTTCATGTTCGGGCTTAGTTTTTTGGATATATAGATTTAGGATTTATTTGAGTATTTTGTCGGATGGTTCTCCTAATACAGATCAATTTTGGTTCGGGTTATAGTCATTGATAAACATCTTAAAAACAATTTTCCAAAATATCAGCACGGGTCTAACATCTTATATATTACAGAGGAATATACTTTCATTTTGACCATATTATAAACTTTAGGATAAAATTAACATATGGTTTGTAACAACCTTAAAAATAGGCCTAAGGTAAATTTTGTTACAGATTTATATATAAAATTTTAAAATTAATAAAAATTTAATAGAAAAAATCGTAAAAAACTAAAACTTAATAAAAATATATTGGTTATAGATTCCGTTATTGATTTGGTTCCGGTTCGGATTTGGATTCAATTTTTCGGATACATAGATTTAGGACATATTCTGGTACTTTATCGGGGGTTTGGTTCATCTAATTCGGTATTTTGGTTATTTTTATTTAAGACTTATTGAATACTTCTATTTCTCGTATAGAATTTGGTTCGCTATATATCGAGTTCGAGTTCGAATATTTTTATATCAAACTTAAAAATTTAAAAGAAAAACTCTTAAATTTGGTTCTTTATTTGGTTCCAGTTCGGTTTTCTAAATATACAAATTTAGGCCCATCAAGGTATTTTCTCGGGTTTGATTTGGGTTGATCTTGGTCCACGTTTTGGGATACAAAATATCAACAAGAATATAAGAACCACATAAACTTGAGTTAAAAAAACAATCAAATCCCACGCTATAGCGTGGGTTAAATCCTAGTTCAGTTCTTAATTCGGTTCAGGTTTGTGTTTTGTTTTTTGGGTACATAAATTTATGACTCATTCGGGTATTTTATCAGGTCCAGTTTCTCTTTTTCAGGTTGGTTTCAGTTCGGATTTCAGGTATCGGGTTTTATGCCGAAGGACCACATTGAAAATCACGTTGAAGACGTTGACGTTTTCTTTTCTCACGTTTTTTAAAAATGTTATCCCCAAGTCTCTCTCATCTATAAATTCAAATTTCGACTCTTTCATAGAAACAAGTTTTTGGCAACGTTAAGAAAACTCTGTCTCGAATTCTCACACTCCTTTTTTTAAAGAAACGAGAGTGTAGAAGTAAAACATAGGTTTACAGATTATGTTCATCGAGTGCACCGAGGATAGATTAAGTACAGTTCCATCTAGGGACTCAAAAACGCACATAACCATAACACCACGAATATTTTATTGAATTAAGGTAACGAGATATTTTTGTCATTTTTTGTAAGTTATCTTTTTGTGGGTTTATATCTTTTATGAATCGATTTTACAATCGCTACTACCTTATTCAAATATTGAGGTCCTACTGTATTTACTCAATAATCCACTTTTGTTTTTATTAAAACTTAGTTCAGGTTTGTGTTGCTGATTTTTAAAACGTTTTTTTCTTCAAAACGTTTTCAGAAAAAGATTTTATATACTTTTTTTAATTGTGTAAATGGAATCTGCGATTTACTTAAAAAATTTCTGCAAATTATTCAAAAACAAGATATAATCAAACAGTATTTGCAAACCCTCTACAAGATTCTACAAATGGTTTATTAATTGTAAAATTTTCAAACACCAAACTTTATTAAAATCTGCAAATCATTTAATTATTTTTAAAAATGGAAAAAAATAGTTAATACAAATCACAAAGTTTTTTAAAAAATTCTGCAAATTATTTTTTGTTTTTGAAAATTGGGAAAAATTACAACAGCACTTGCAGACTTTTTAGAAAGCTTGCGAGTTGTTTGAAACCAGAAAAAAAAATGGGGGATTTTCAAAAATACCCCTATTGGCATGTACTCTTTTCAAAATCTACTCTTTCCTTTGAAAATTAGGAAAGAGAAATGGTCATTAGGGTTTTTTTTTTGTTTTTTTGTCAACAATTGGATCGACAAGGCCCGATCCATAGCGCCCACACCTAAAATCCCTTTTGATTCTACTAGTGTAGTGGGGAGGAATCGAACCCCGGTGCCCTGAGTCATTAGCTGGATCATCCTAACCACCAGATTGAGAGTAACTCGGCTGGTCATTAGGGTTATGTTTTGAAAAAATGACATTTTAAAAGGAGCATTTTTAGTAATTCCTAAAAAAAATTAAAATCGTATTTACAATGTCTTTGGAAACTTTTCTAATTGTTTTGAAAACAAAAAAAATTTAAAAAATTTTACAATTTATTTTCAAAAATTTTGCTAGTTCTTTTAACCAAAAAAAATTAAACGGTATTTGGAAATTCTTAAAAATTATGAAAATCGTTTTAATTTTATAAGTGGAAAAAAAAAATTAAACAGAATTTGCATACTTTTCTAAAGTTCTGCAAATTGTTCTTTGTTTTTTAAACAACATAACATAGTTTTAAATAGAAATTGTAAACTTTCTGAAATTCTGCAAATTTTTTTTTAATTTTTAAAATAACAAATGAAATTTTTAACAGTATTTGCAAACATTTTAGACGTTCTATGAATTGTTTTTAACTTTGAAATGACAGAAGTATAATCAAGTGTGTTTTTACTCATTTCAGATTTTCCTTTTCATATGTTTAGTGTCATTTCTATTCATATTCATGTGAAAAATTATTGTCCAAAATAATAAGTTTTAGGCTTTATAAACCTTATGATTAACTTAAATTTTAATTGGAAAAAATGTAAATTTTAATTTATATGATTGAGTCCCCGACTAATACTAAAATTGAGGATTATGTTGAAAAACACATTGTAGACGTTAACGTCTTCTTCTCTCTTTTTTTTGAGAAATGTTCTCTCTAAATCTCTCATCTATAAACTCAAATTTCACCTCTTTTACACAAATCAATCTTTTGGTAAAAGAAACAAAACTCTATCCAATGAGAAATGGAGTTAAGTCATAATGTTGAAAAATTCAACAACTTTTTTAATTATGAATTGTGTAAGAATAAATGAATTCATTACAAGGATAAAATAAATTACTTAAATGTTGAGAATTAATTCTCATAACTGCTCTTTATTTGTATGTTGAATATTTGGTTATATAATCAAGTGATTCATTTCTCATTGAGACAATCACAATTATAACTTTTTGTAAAACTATAAAACATCTCAATCCTCTCCATCTCTTTCTTTTCTATTGAGCATGAGAGTATAACATGGTTCTACCGTTCGTTAGCTCTTATTTTTGAGTGTTGCGAAATGAGAGAAACCGAAGTAGTTTTATCCTGGATTCTTGAATGCATCAAGTCGGGACACTATGGGCGTTAAAAGAATTAAAGAGAGAGATTTGATCTCGACTCTACTTCATCTACGATTATGGTATCAAAATTATATTTTTTATATTTTTATCCTTTACAATATCAAATTTGTGCCCACAAAATCCAACGTTCATGAAGCTCACAAAGGCAATAATGATTTTGAGTACGGAATCGAATATAATAAGATTGTAATCTACAATACTTACAAAGTTCTTGTATATCTATCTGTAGTTACTTAGCTATGTTCAAAAAATTTAATTTTTTACTTATAGTATTTATTATAAGATATTGTAAAAAAATCCAAAAAACGCGGTTTTCCAAAACAAAAAAAAAAAATTGACGCAAGTTTGACAATTCAATACACTAAAAAGTTAGATCTTGTTTGCATATTAAATATCTATATATATAGAGTAGAGGTCGATAGGTAAGAGAGAAAACCGAATGAGAATGAAGAAAAGGCACTTGTTTCTGTTTCTAACTTTGGTTCACTTACTTCTATGTCTATGTTCTCAGGTTTCTGTCACACAAGGATTCAGTGCCAAAGGTCAGTCTCTTCTTATTTCCAAAATTTCTTTGTTATGTGTCCGGTGAATGATTTAGGTTTACTAACATATAGACTTATTATGTGTTCAAAGATGAGGAACGTGGTTTCACACCACCCTCCCCTTCATGTGGAGCTTCTCATATGGCAAACCCAATGACGGGAGAGAATAAAAGCGCTTGCAAACAAGTTACAAGATCAAGATCTATTGGAGGTCGAAGAGGTGGAAGAGGTCCCCGAGTCTAGATTCCACACTTTTATGAATTTACATTTTGTTCAGTAAACAATAACCTTATCATCCGTCCCTAATAAATTGTTTGCTAACTGTACCAAAGATGATTTGTCTTACTCATGAATAATCATGTATTTTACTGTAATGAATTTATAATGATAATCTCCTTCTGTTTATGTTGATCAAATATTCATTGTACAAATATTTGGAAGAATGGTTAAGACTGAAGGATGTAACCAAAACGAAAAATAGCGAGATATATTGGAGTATGTACAAAGGAGAGTATACACTTTAACCTTTGATCCAATTACAATTACTAGAAAACTCTTGAAACAAGTCTGACAGACACTTAGATATTATCATCTGTCAATCAACATTATTTCTTATTATTATCATTACTGTAAATATGATCAACAACAATATAATCATTTCTAACACCTATTCCAAGATCACCAGAGACGCAATCTATTTTACCCACACACCAATCTAACATTCCGTGTAGAGTGATCAAAGTGAGTCTAGAGGCGTGGATAGCGAGAGCGACCTTTCTTCTTCAAGAACTCTGGAATCTCTATGGAACTGCCCTCAGTGAATGATGAAGAAGGACGTCTTGTTACTCCTACTGATGCATCCGCTTGTGTCGTCTGTGTTTTCATATGCCAGTAAGAGCGATCACAATCGAATATGTTTTATGTACAAATCGGCTATATTGTCTCTGTCAAATGGAAACAAGTAAATACCTGAAGTTGCCTCCCTTCTCCCTCTTCTTGGCGTTTGAAGCCTGTTGCTATTAGGGTAATACTTATCTGACAAGAAGAAACGGTCTGAGAAATCTGAGTATTTCAAAGGTTTTATGTCAAAAGAAGTATACTTACTTGACCACTATAGGATGGATCTACCACAGCGCCAAATATAAGATTGGCCGTCGGATCAACCAGGTCGTAAATTACTTCTGCAGCAGCATTTACCTACAAATTGTTTCCCAGAGAATCAAAATCGAACATCATACATTACAAATGCCATTGGGTTGAAGCATTGTTCTGAAATGTTTGGACAGGTAATGGACGGGAAACGTAGAGAGGGAGAAAGACCTCAAACAGTGTTAAGTCACTTCCTCCGGTTATGTTCCAAACAATTCCAGTGGCTCTCTCAATGCCAATATCTAGCAAAGGTGATTGAATCGCGTTTAATGCAGCATCTCTTGCTCGAGTCTTTCCTGCTCAGATAACAGTATAGCACGAAAGAGTAAGCATGATGATGGAACCAAAAAGTAGCAGCAAGTTTACGATTTTATTGAATATATCGCAATGCACGGACAACCAAGTTAATTTTCAGTATACATAACATTATTAGACTGGTTCCTTTGTCGAGGTTAAGTCCCAGATCTCTAGGCAGGTTAATTTACTCAGCTACATCTGTACTACCAGTTCTCAGTAAAACCATAGTATTCTAGCCAACAAACACATGCCAATGGCATCACCAATACCAGTCACAGGGTTCTTCAGTCTACCTTTTTTCCAATCTTGCCCTTTTCTAACTATGTAACCATGCAGCAAAAAAAGACCCTATTAACCAACAAAAAAAAACTTCGTATCTAAAAAACACTCTTCTCTTACCTGTTGCAGTTCCTATTCCCATCAATGAAGAGCCTGCATTTGCCATTATAGCCCTCACGTCGGCAAAATCCACATTGACCAATCCAGGAATCTACAATGCAAGGGAAAAAAAAGACAGCTGTGAGACGTTTTATCGAAACAAGGATGTCTTATGAAGAAAATAAATAAATTATAAGGCCATACAGTAATGATATCAGATATTCCACGGACTCCTTGACGAAGTATATCATCTGCCAGATTAAAAGCTTCTGTAACTGGAGTAGACTGAGAAACTGCTGTGAGTAACTTGTCGTTTGGAATAACAATGAGAGTGTCGACATTATCTCTGAGGGCTGCAATCCCTTCTTGAGCCTGGACTGCTCTTCTCCGTCCCTCAAATGAGAAAGGCGTTGTGACAATACCAACCGTCAGTATACCCATTGCTTTTGCAACTCCTGCGATTATAGGAGCCCCACCCGTGCCTGTTCCACCGCCCATTCCAGCCTAATAAATACAACAAGACATTTACGTAGCAATTCTTAAAGAGTGAACTTACAAACCTGATCGAACAGTAAATTCACACTATAACCCATGCCTGATGGTATTTATACCAACAAGTCTTCATTTATATTTTATGCTTTTTTATAGAAAGGAGCATAATAAAATAACTATAACTAGCAAAAACTGAGCGTAATAGTGGTAGACATACCGTGACAAAAACCATATCTGAACCATAGAGTGCCTCTTCGATAGCTTCTTTGCTTTCTCTAGCAGCATTCATTCCAATCTCTGGATTTCCTCCAGCACCTAAACCCCTAGTCAACTCCTTACCTATTTGTAATCTATTGTCTGGGAAAACGGGTGACATTCTCATTGCTTGAATATCGGTATTCACAATCCAAAACTCCACACCAGTCATCTCACTCTGTATCATGCGATTCACAGCGTTTGACCCACCACCTCCAACTCCTATAACTTTTATCCTTGCCTCATTGTAAGTGTTCGGAGCAGATGACTCATCAAGATCATCGGTAGTGGGTCCCTTGGAAGTTTCTTTTCTTGGATTGAGCATCGTTATTTCTGGGTGAAGGTTCAAAAAAGAATCTTGGCTTTGGAAATGGCTCGGACTATGAGAATTCAATGAGTTTCGCGAAGACTCAGATTTATGAGCAGCAACAATGCGGTTTCTTTTACCTTCAATCATTTTAAGGCAACTAACCCTGCTGCCTATATGATTTTCCGGTAATACACTCTTTCTAAAAACAGTGAGCACCCGAGAATCCGGAGGAGTCAAACAGGGAGACACATAAGCTGCCATTTTTGAGATCATACACACAGCCAACCAATCTTTGACAAAAGCCAGAGAGATCTGAGAGATCTCCAACTTCACAGCTGGATTTTTGCTAACAAGACCTGTTCAAGAGAAAGAACAACAAGTCAACCTAAAGTCATTAGCTAACAAGAATACAAATAAAAAGTGTCATTCTCCATTCTAAAGTAATACAATCAGAACCCAGTTGCATATAGGTTAACTGTACACTAGAAGCTAAGCTATTTGTAATGAACAATCAGATTAAGAGACAATGAAACATAAATAAAAAAATCCATTGTCAATTCACAATACTTTCATCATATATCAAAAGCAAAACCAGCAGCCTATAAGAAACAGTGGTTCAGTTAAATCTCTGAAAAGTATCAATTCTGAATCAGACGACGAATTTATGCACCACGCTATTATAATTTTATAAAAATTGAAGAAGAAGAATTCCAAAAAGTTTGTAAACTAGTAACACGAATACAAAAAGCTAAGACATTTCAATGATTAGTAAATCCAGGAAAGAGAAGTAAAGATTTCGGCCGAGGTACATTATCTGTAAAAGAGAGCGAGAACCTTGCGGAAACAGTAGCAGCAGCAGACGACGACGAGTTACAAAGAAAAAACAAAAACAAAAAGAAAGCAAATGATATGGAGGTTTTTGGTGCTTTCTGGGGTAAGGATCTTTTTCTCGATCACATAAAAAGGATTATGAATTGATTTTCCTCTAAAAAGATTTTATTTATTTTAGTGGGCAAAATGATTCTGCTCCATTTATAATCTGTTTAAGAAAATAAATCATCTGTTTGTGTTGGGGAATGAGAAAAACTTTGGCCGACGGGAAGGAGATGAAGTAAAAGGGTGGTTTAGAGGGAAATGGACTTAAATAATTTTTTATAGCCCATAATATATTTTGGGCCTTCGTAGACAAGACTAAATCACATGAATACAAAAGTTTGGAAGATCTTTTAGTACAATGAGTGATAGTGTGATAACCTGCATATTTCTTTATGTTTGGTTCAAGTTCGAGTTAAATCAACTCAGATCGATATTTTTGTGAAATTTACAAGCCAGTTTTGTGGGCAATTTCGCAGTTTATGTTGTTCTTCTAAATTTGTAGAATACAACTCTGACAAAAACAATGTAAAGGACTAAAACGTAAGACGATTTTTCACTTATCTGAAGTCAGAAATTTTGACTTCTTACATAAAACAAACGAAAAATAATGTTAAAACAATCTATGCCTAAGAGTTGGGCTAAAACTTTGTCATTATATTCTTAAGTTACACCAAAGTTCACCTCTATACATCCCCAGAAATGTAAAGAACATATTCAACCTATCACTCTTATCTTTCTCCAATTGCTAAAGAAAATGCGCAAATGGTAAAAGTTTAATCTCTAATGTCAAGCCAAACAACTCACAGTTCCCTTTGGTTACTATATACATCATCGCAGTTAATACAAGACATCTTAGCGACTTCCTTCCCAAAATACAAATATGAATCAACAAAACAGAAGCATTGTAACTTGTAAGCTCTTCTGAGCTGGGAAGATCAATGTCTAAACTGCATTGTACGCTCAAATAAGAATTTGGATGCTCTAACCAATTCTAGGTCCACGAACAATTTCATGAATAAAGCATAAAAATTTCGATTTTCAATGGTAATAGATCAAAGAAGAGCAAATCAGATTACTTAAACACATCAACAGTAAGTTCCTCTAAAGTTATCAAAATCCTTTACAATGTCTCAGCTATTTCATCACCAACACTTTTAAGATTTTACATTACGCTACTCGCTAATGGCCACCATAAAGATGAACTAACTATCAATATTCAACATGAAAAGATAAGTTAATCAAAAGATAACGAGAAGAGAAAAGAGAGTGTAGATCAAGAAACAAGCGTACGATACCAAGCCACGGTGTTCATCTCCTCCGTCGGCGAGAGAAATCACCAGGTTAGAGCAAGCTCTTGTTGCCCACAACACGAATGCTGCTGCAAGCACGAACCGAACCGGACCTGTACCTTGTGGCAAGAACAGTGAAACCGCCGACAAAATCACAACCGGAAGCAAAGAGTAACCAACTAAGCTCGTACAAGTGTGAAGATTAAGATTCCCATTTCGACCAGCAAGCATATTGAAGACGATGTACAAGAAGATAGAAGAGACGACGACCCAACCAAGTATAACGCCGAAGTGGATCTTCCCAGCAAGCAATTGAAATAGGCAAAGCGCAAGGTACAGGAAGATCGGGCCTGAGAGATCTGAATCCTTGTGAACGCTTTGATTGATTCGGAAGGGATTAAGAATCGACCTAGTTTTCTTCCAGATTTGATCTGGATGGATACCGAGCTCGTCAAGTAAAAGTTCCTCGTCTTCGAACGAAACGGAGCCTCCTCCACTAAAAGATGAAGAAGACGCAATTATTCCGCCGAATGGTCCAGCCGGCGTCGATGCGGCCGCGGCAGATCCGACGTCAAACGACATGAAAGGGATTGAAGATGAAGCGGAAGATGGACGTGGCGGCTGGTAAGGAGCCGTTGGGACTCGACGTTGCTGAACATTTGCACCGACCGGAGATCCGCCGGAGGGGAAAACAACCGGTGGAACTGCGAAATCCCTTGTCATCCACTTTAAATGTTTCCTCCAAAAAGTTAAGATCCCTAATTCAAAACTCGAAACCTGGAAAGATCAATGTTAAGGTCTTCTCAATCAAATCGATTTGACAAAATTGAAATTCCAGATTCCAGAATCAGAGACGACTTCGCATTCTTTCGTGTCTCCCACTAAAGAGAGATTGCAGTGTTAAGGACAATTTCGGTAATTTAGTTATCGTATGCGAATTACAAGTAATTTGGGCCTCATAGGCCTCATTAGCTCATTTTATTCCCCAAATATGTGATGGGTTTCAGTTTAGAGATCGCATATTAATTATATGAAATTTAATTAGTGTTTTAACTAATATATCATCTTTGTCGTTGTAGTATAGTGATAAGTATTCTCGCCTGTCACCCGGGTGACTCGGGTTCGATCCCCAGCAACGGCGATTTACTTTTTAACTTGTTCGTTGTTCCCTCAGTTATTTAAATTCATGAATGCCACCAAGGCAACAACAAGAGATAGTTCAATTAAATTTTTTTTCTTCAATCTTAAAAAGAATGTGTTTCGTGTTGTTTTGATTCGTAGAAATTGACAGATTCTCTCAATTATGTTTAATAGAGTCTAATGGTGGGCAAAAGAAAAACTTAAATCTGAACCTAATCTGGAAAAATTAGTTCATATTATATTCGGTTTTTTTTAAAAAATCAAATAAATTTCAATATAAGTTATTTCAAGTGTCATTTCGGTTCGAGCAATATTTAAAATCTGAATTAGATCCAAAACATATCCGAAGATATATGTATTATATGCAGAATAACAATGTATCTCCAAAGTGTAAAGATGGAAGAGGAGCAAATGCAAACTAGTATATAATTGCACGAGTAAAGAGGGTAAAAGATATAATTGAAATTGTATAGAGATCAAGAGACACACAATTTGATCGGAATGCGCTGATCCCACGCACACTTCGTTTTATTGACATAAACTTTTCTACAAAAGTCTTACACCTATTGATTACAATTCTCACCAATACAAAACGAATAAACACTCAACCAAAGCTCACAAGAGTTTTCTTGTCTTTGAACCTCAATTTAATTCTCTCCTCCAATGGTTCTAAAGTGTTGGGCGGCCACGCCAATCCTCCTAGCCTTTTTATAAGGCATGCAACAAATCCTAGAATCAGCCCAAGTCTCTCTAAAATAGAAAATCACAAGATATGTCAAGTTTCCATTTCTGCTCAACATCAATCTATTGTTTCTCGTCACAGCTATCTATCGTCGTACACCTTAACTTAGAAAATTCTCTTGTCAAGAAAACTTTCCATTTATGCTTCACAACAATCTGTTCTTCTTTGTTAACATCTCTCTTTCTTCACTTCAACTTGAACATCAAGTCTTCGTTCCAGGTCATCCTTCGTCTTTGACTTGGAATCCACGCATCTTCAATCTCACATTTAATGTCTGATCAATCTTTTGCGATCTAGTCGTCAAGTTGTCTAATCCATTCAAACACTTTTAATCTCCCTCTTTTTATCTTAGAGTGATGATGAACCACCTGAGTTAAAAACAACTTTTGCAGCTTTGGCTCATTGATTCCTAATGTTCTGGTTCTACCAGCTTCGATTTCAAACATCTTCAATCTCCCCCTTTTTAGCTCAGTTTGATAATTAAACATCTCATTGTACCTATTAAAAACAGAACACAGACAAAATACATCTGAGTGCAGTCATATAAGGAAATATAATAGCGAAGTTAAGCTTCTAAGCTCCCCCATGATATAAGGCTCTGTGTCGGAGTCTTCTCCCCCTGTTTGATACCACAACTGAGTTAAAAATCATAAATGCATACACAAACAAAAGCATCAATTCTAACTGAATTTGATATGCCACATTGAATTTCGCCTAAGGCAATGAGCCTTTATTGCAACATGTTTATGAGAAGACAAGCCAAACGATCGAAGATATATTACACACACTCGTGAGCTCACATAGAGGATCAAACGACTCAAAAGTTCATAAAAATGTGAGTGACTCAAGCCAGTATCAAAACATGTGAACACAAACCAAATTAATACATGAATTTAACTTTTAGTTTAATAATGTGAAATATATACCACTAGAAATCCTCACAGCGAACTGGGCAACGAACAGACAAAAACAGGACTTACAGAGGAGATCACCACATAGCTAGTGTCACAAGTTTACACCATATAAACGGTTGGATCATGTGGCTAGTCTTTCACCAAGCATACCTTTATCCTGTGTATTTTGTAGCACTCTGTTTATATCATTGTATAACAGGCAGTTGGAATTTCCTTTGGAAAGGCAGCAAGCTGTGTGTACCCACAATAACCCTTCTTTTGGGTACACACTTCATGAAGCACACATTGAGAACAAATCATTGTGCTTATGCTCATTGTTCAATAAACAGAACATGGATATCCCTTGACTTCTCAATTTAATGTTTGTCTCACAAGTCACTATGTCATGTTACGACACAGTATCACAGATATAACTTGACTTCTCAATCAGCTGATACAGATGCTCTCCTTAGCTCTTTGACCTCCTGTTCCACAGCAACACAGCCCTTTGTACACAATCTACACATAACGACATGACAGACAGCTATTTTCTATAGTGTGTAGAACTAATTATATACCATCAACTCGTTTGAAGTATGATGCATAACAAAATCTTAAGCATGTACCTATCCACACTTTACACACTCGACTATGACAATTAGATTTCACAAACACCAATAACATTTCTCAATGCAATGAAACATTGAATCAGAGGTTTTGTGATTATGACAGCTAATTGAAATTTAGTGTTCACATGATCGATAATGACTCATTTTACCTCAACAAGTTCACAAATGAATTGATGTCTAATCATAATGTGCTTAGTTTGAGAATACACGACATGGTTCTTTGACATGTTTATGGCAATTGTATTATCACAATGTAAAAGCAAAGGTTCAAAAAGAGTACCATAGTTAACAGCCATCTGTTTTTAGATCATGTTTGTCTTCCAACAATCTCAGCCTCACTAATACCAAAACCAAGTTTAGTTCAACAAAATCAAAGTAAATTCAATGGTTTGGTTAAAAACTCACAAATTGTGCTAATGTGTCCATATGATAAAGTACTATAAGTTTCCCATAATCAATTCTAAAAATCAATGAACTCAAAGTAGAATCAAGTATTCCCAAACAACTATTTATGATTTATGGTATAGTTATTTATTATTCACATGATGTACCATATGTTTGTGTTTATGGATTACTGAGGATGACACCATATGTGTCTTGAATGGTTAGACAAATGGTTATTGTTCAGCACATCACAACATTGTTTCCTCTAGAAACCTGATGAACTCAGGTCTTTTCACAAGAGCAAAAGTCTCACCCAAATCTACTTCTTCCAGTTGTGAGTACCCTTGAGAAACCAGACTTGATGTGTTGCGCACAACATTTCTATTTTCATTTATCTTATAGTTAAAGATCCACTTGGGGCCACCCACATTCACCCCTGTTGGTCGTGGCAACAGCTCCCACACAGTCAACGATCTAAAATTTCTCATCTCTTCTTGCATTGACTCGATCCCAAACTCATCAAGTAGGGCTTATAAATGTGTTTTGGATTCCATAACACTGTGTACATCCCTAATAACATCTGAATGAGAGTGATTTCTATGAACTTGCATATGTCTGTTTGGTTGATCAAGAATCTGTGGGTGTGATTCAGAAATAGACATTTGTTGTGAGTGATCATCGACCATTACCAAGATATATTTCTTACCAGTTGTGCTTGCAACTTGTATCGGATCCATCACGTCCATGCGTACTAATTCTGGTGGTATTTTGGTTGGTCATCTTAAACAGAACGATGTTGTGTTTTGGCTTGCTTTCTCATTCTGCATAAACTACACACGAACTTCTGTGTTCCTTCACTACAAGAAAACATTGGGTTAATAATGTCACTTTACGATGTTTTAGGGAGGTCGTAAATCAGGGACGTATTTCCTATGCTTTTACGATGAAAAGAAGTTTTGTTGTAAACATGTTGTAAAATTATGTCAAATATCTTTGTTGTAAAAACGTGGTTTTCTACAACAAATTAACAATATATTGACATGTTCCTTTTGATTCCTCGTAAACACATTACCCAATTGCAACTTGTTTACGACAAAATAAATTTACAACAATTTAAAGACAAATTTTAAAATTAGTTAAACACATTTTTCGTGATGCAAACTTGTTTTTTTACAAATCTAAAATACATCGTAAAAATATCTCAAAATATTTATTATTTATCGTAAAAACGTCTCTACATTGCAAGACTTATTACGACGAAAGCATATTACAATGATTTAAAGACAAAAAGTAAAATTAGTTACACACACTTTTCTAATTCGTTACATACATTGTAATTTACTCGTAATATTATTTTGAGGTTGTAAAGTCATTTTTAAATTTATATATATATATATATATTTATAAGTTGGAGGTCTCTTTTCATAATTCATAACACAAACCAACAAAAAAGAAAAACGTTTTTGAAAAAAGAAGTTTCAAAAAAAAACTATAAAAATGTCTTTTGATGGTGATATATACAAGCAACAGAAGTGAATGTATATGCATAGATATGCTACCGGAAACATGACAAAAGAGTTTATGAACGGGGTAGAAATATTCATGCACCAAGCCAGTCAAACAGAAATCACACTTGAATCGGGTAAGATGTTATATCCTTGTCGGAAGTGCAAGAATACGAAATTTGCCCGAATAGAAACTGTTTGGAATTATCTATTAAATAGGAGATTTACACCACATTATTACATTTGGTTTCACCATTGAGAAGGTTATAATGGTGGTGGGAATGATGAAACAAGTAGTAGTAATTATAATAATGTTGAAGTTAATCTAGTAATTTTCATGATATTGGTTATCAGAATGAGGTTCATGGGATTATAGAGAATGATAGGATGCATGAGATGGTCACAGATGCATTTCAGGAAACTAATACCAAACCGGTAGTTGCTGAGGTACCTAACTTTGATGCAAATTTTCTTTATGAAATCTTAGATGCTGCAAACCAGCCTATCTACGAGGGGTATAGAGAATGTCTGCCTAAATTATCATTGGCAGCTAGAATGATGAACATTAAAACAGATTATAATTTATCTCAGACATGTATGAATATGTTGACTGAATTATTCAAAGAATATTTGCCAGAAAACAATGTGTGTGATAAATCATATTACGAGATTCAAAAATTGGTGTTCAGTCTTGGTGTGCCTTGTGAGATGATAGATGTTTGCATCGACAATTGTATGATATATTGGAAAGATGATGATAACTTAGAGGAATGTCAGTTCTGTAAGAAGCCGAGATATAAGCCAAAAGGGAGTGGGCGGAAGAAGGTACCATATCAGCGGGTGTGGTATTTACCAATTACAGACAGGTTGAAGAGATTATATCAGTCTGAAATGACAGCAACTGCGATGAGATGGTATGCAGAGCATTCACAGACAGATGGAAAGATCAATCATCCTTTAGATGTAAAGGCGTGGAAAATTTTCAATATAAAACACGAAGATTTTGCTAAAAATATCCTGAATGTTTATCTTGTTCTATGCACTAATGGTTTTAGTCCGTTTGGAATGTCTGGTAGACAATATTCTTTGTGGCCAGTAATCCTTACGCCTTATAACCTTCCTCCAAGAATGTGCATGGACAAAGAATTACTCTGAGTATACTACTTCCTGGTCCTAAGCATCCAAAGCTGTCGCTTAACATATTTATGCAACCTCTGACTCATGAGCTAAAAGAGTTATGGACTCATGGGGTTTGAGCATATGATTGCTTATCCCAAAACAATTTTATGATGAAGCGGTGCTTATGTGGACAATAAGTGACTTCCCTGCCTATGGAATGTTATCATGGTGGACAATGCATGGGAGATTGGCTTGTCCTTATTGCCTTGGGAGGAAAAATGCATTTCAACTGAAGTATGGGAGGAAGACGTGTTGGTTTGATTATCATCACCAGTTTCTTTCATTGAACCATCCATACCAACAAAACACGACCTTTTTCAAGAGTAAAGTGAAGGTACAGGATCCCCCACCATCATATCTATGCGGGGAACAAATTGAAGCACTTATTGATTATTATGGTGCTCTAGAAATTGTTCCTCGAGGGGGTAATTAGCATGTTCCAAGTAATATACTAGACCATTATGGACAGCATCACAACTGGTATAAAAAGAGTATATTTTGGGAGCTGCCA
>OVBA01006651.1:0-16450 GCA_900406435.1 Lepidium aucheri
GCGAGGTTGGATCGGCGAGTTTACTGCCGATCAATCACCTCCTATCCTCTAAATTCATGTTTATTATCCTATATTTATCCATTGTCATTATCTTGCTCTGTTTTATGATCAATTCTCTGCTTTTGAATGTTTTGTTCTGTTTTTATTTTGTCTCGNCATGTGCTAGTTTGAGAGCTTGTTAGAAATATGACCTATCTTTATGACAGATTGGTAGGTTATCTGAACTAGAATCTAGTACTAGATAAGTTGTTTATATGCATAACTGAGTATTGGTTCGACACATCCATCTACTTACCACTACCCTACTATGATTTGATTGCATAGACCAAAAAATTTTGCTATCAATATTGAGCATTTTAGGTACTTTGGGAGCCAAATTGGAGCACATTGGAGCGATTAGGGACATTGTCTATGAAATGACCTAACTGGAGTGTTGAGCTCGGGCAAAAGAAGTTGCAAAGGAAGTAAAGCTGACCTCCTCGCCATGATCCCTCATGAAAACTATGCAGAGTTGTGGATCACGTGCAGCTGGACGAACCACTCGCACACAAAACTTGCAGTAGCACATCGGGTTCTTGCAATCCTGAAGACCAATGCAAAACTTCACCACACAAATCGCTGCTGAGCTGCGAGTTCTCTATCAGTTTTTTATTTTGTTGACTTTGTATTCCGTTTTAACTTTTACTATGGTTTTTGTAAGTGGGCTATAAATACCCTTTAGCCCACAATATCAGAAGAAAGTTTTTTTTCCCAACCTAGCAAACTTTTAAGTTGTTCTTCTCTCTTTTCCCTAGTTTTTGCCACTTTGAATGTTAGATCTTTGATGATTCATTGAGTTATTCAGATTTCTACATTTGCCATTGTTTCTTATTTTTCTTTGTCTTGCTGATTATGTCTTTTATTTTAATTTCTGGGTTTATGATTTCCACCATGATTAGTGAGTAGATCCATTAGGATTTTGTGAGGAGATGGGTTAGATCATGGCTGATCTGGGTTTCTTCTCTCTTGTTTAAGTGATTCTTCCTTAGATCTCTCTATTTATAGGTGCTCTATTTGTTTGTTTCAACCTGATCAATTGAAATATGATGTTTGCATTATGCACCCATAAGGTGTTCGTTAAAATGCTTGAATAAATTTAGATTTAGTATTGGCTTCTCTAGCCCAAGAGATTGGTAGTGTAGAGAGTCTATTGGTTGTTTTAGATGTTTTCTTAATGCTAATCTGGATGTGTTATCGCCAAAGAGATTTGGGTCAGCAGATTTAGTTTAATGATCATGAGAATGACTTGATTCTTTTTGATTGAATATATTGCTTAGAAGTCACCCTTATTACGTTATTAGGTTGCTAGACAAGTGTAGAGAATCCTAGCTAAGCCATGGTCGATTGTCTCACTTCCTCACAAACCCACTTTATTACATATTGTTAAACTCAGTTTGCATGCTCTATTTTTAAGCCATTGCTCTGTTTCGTATTTGCTCTCTTTTGTTAATGCTCTACTTTCCATTAAGTTTAATTTCTCATTTCTGTATGGATTGCTTGATCATCTGATTAATTTGGCTTGGATTAGATAGGTGATTGAATACTAGTTGCATGCTACTAACCTAGATGGATTGATACCTATTGTACTACAATAGATTTTCATAAGCATACCTCAAAAAACTATTTATCAAATTGGCGTCTTTTTCAGGGAGGTCTAAGGTAGCTTCAATTAGGGATTTCAACATTATGGGATCAAGTTGTGGTAACTTTTCATTATTCTGGGTTCTAACTTCTCGATTCTTCTAATTTTAGTGTGTTATAGGAAAATTCGGCTACACCCCTCGCCATACTAATTGCAAGGCTCACTATCTGTTGCACGTTTACTAGCACTCACAATCACAACTTGACTACAATTGGCCGAGTTCTGCCTTCTGTGCATGAAGACTCTTGACTTTCCTTGGGAAATACTTAACTCCACTCAATGGCTTGAAGAAGTGGTTGAGTTAGGTGCAAGAGCGGTAGAGATGCGACTGGTGTGTTCATCTTGACGGCATAACTTGATGTCTTTGCTCAAGCTAGATGCATCTCACAAGGATACCAACTCGACAGCAGAGCTCAGTGGTTAGCTCACCTTGATGGCTCGGCGGATGTGTCGAGTTGACAGTTAAAATTAGGTAGGTGTGGTTGTTTTCTCAGCTTGACTGTTACAGAGTGTTTTTTTAATAGGAGAAATGGGGATGATTGTGGACAAATGCATGTGACTCAAAAGAAGAAACAAGTGGAGCCACACATCATATCTTTAGGTGCATGTGATGCTACTGAAGACCAAATTTGTGTATGGACCAATACCCCATCAAATCAATCTTCTTTCATGCCAAAACAAAGCCAAAAATATGTGACCCCGTAGTACTTAAATCCTCTAGGTGCATGTGATGCAAAGATGTAGCCAAAAGTGTGTAGAATAAGTGCAAATCCGACCAAAAGAAGGTGGGTCCGAAAATGAGCATGTACAAATGCATATGTTCTTAAAGGAGCAATACCTAACTATGAGGGGGTCCAACAACTTTCAGTTCAATCTTATGACATGCTAGAACAAAGACATAAACATGTATGGACCCTATGGTAGTTAAAAAAGGAGTGATGAATGCTAACGAGGCTAAAAGAGCTAGAAACAAAAGAATCATTTAATGTAAGCTCATGTAAAACTATATCAAGCCAAAATACGTATGGACCCTATTGTTAATTAAGTGCAGCAGCATTTGAGCTTAAAGTGGTAAAAAAGGATACATGAGGCAACCCATAAGCATGTGGTATTCTTTCTAGGGCTCAATCCCCTTCAAATCTGCTGGATAATGCAATGATCTCTCTTTTAGTATCTGACTCAACATGACCACACAGTTGCCAAGGTCGAGTCATACCTTTATCCACCAGATTTACGATCACCCAATTTGTCCTGATGAAGTCGACGGTCAACTTGATGTACGATGTCGAGCTAAGCTTTTGTCCATCAGATTTTGCATTGAGTGCTCTCCAAAATGCTGGGCAATGTGGCAAAATTTTGGTGACATGGCCCTTTGGTGTTCAACCTTTCCCAATTGCTGTCAAACCATTGAATTCGTCCACCTCACCCAGTAAGACACTTCTCAGACTTCTGAAATTCAAAATCAAAATAAAAGAAACAAAAAAATTATCCTAAGAACTCAGTAAAAATATTTACGAGGATACCATGGAATTTCTTCCGAAATGAGCTTGTTTAGAGTCATTGTATTGAACTTTTCAATCCCATTAGAGATAGGGTGGTTCATCGAGAAAATAGAGGGCCTCTCGATAATGGTCTCATTGGCCATGTAAGGTTTTACCCTTTGATGATTTACAGTAAAGTCCCCGTCATCCTTATCGAACAATGTGATGGTCCCATATGGTAGAACTTTTTTTAATGGGCCATACCACCTAGATTTGAGCTTCCCAGGAAAGAGCTTAAGCATGGAGTTGAATAAGAGAACTTGATCACCAGCTGTGATATTCATAGGAGCAATCCTCTTGTCATGGAAAGCGTTTGTTCTTTCGTTGTAGATCTTAGAACTTTCATAAGCTTCTAGCCTTGCTTCCTCTAACTTGTGTAAACCTAATGCTCTTCCCTCTATAGCTAATTCTAGTCAAAATTCAAAAGATTGGTTGCCCATATGGCCTTATACCAAATCTCATTTGGCAAGTGGCATGATTTACCATACAGCTGCTGGATGGAGTCCTCTAAATTGAGGTTTTATAAGCAGTCATGTAGGTCTAAAGACTGTCATCTAGCTTGACTGTCCAATCACGTTTTGAAACTCCCACAACTCCAGGCAAAATGGCTTTGATATGCTTGTTAGAAACCTCAAGTTGGCCGCTTATATAAGGGTGATAATGAGTTGCTATCTTGTGTTTTACCCCATGCTTCTTCCTCGAATAAATTATTGATAAAGTGGAAACCTCCATCATTAATCACAACTCTTGGAATCCAAATTTGGGAAAATGACACTCTTAAGCATCTTTGGTACAACCTTAGCATCATTGGTTAGGCAAGCATCTGCCTCAACCCACTTGGAGACATAGTCTAAAACTATCACTATATAATTGTTCCCATGTGGAGGAGGATTAAAAGGAACCATAAAATTGATTGCCTAGTAGTAAAAAACTTCAACTTCCAAGATAATATCTTTGATTCCCTAGCAGTAAAAAACTTCAACTTCCAATAGGGGTCATGTCCTCTATTCTCATCTTGTACAAGTGATCATCAACCCCATACTATATTCCCATTTATTAACTATCTCCATATCGAATTCATAAAAAGAAGAATCCATCTCAGCAACCTTGGTTTGGTGTCCTTCTCGCATATATGTGTCATAGTCCTGCATAATTAGTGTAAACTATGACCCTTAAACCATCTAGGTAGCTCCTAAACTTCTCTAATGCAAAAAACACTAACAATAGCTCATACTATTTTATGGCGAATCTATTGTGGGTCTCATCAAGGGTCGTGCTTGTATAGTATATCACATGAAGTACTTTATCAACCCTCTGTCCTAGAATTGTTCTAACAACATAATCCGAAGCATCGCACATAATTTTGAAAGGATTGTCCCATTTGAGAACTTGGACGACTGGCACTGAAACTAGAGCTTACTTGATCAAGTCGAAAGCTTTCAAGCACTTAGCATGAAACTTAAAGTCTGCATCCTTGCATATCAGTCTAGTTAGAGGTCTTGCAATCTTAGAGAAGTCTTTAGTAAGTCTCCTATAAAACTCAATATAACCTAGAAAACTCCTTATATCTTTGACGTTTTTTGGAGGCTGTAACTGAACCATAACCTTAATCTTGGCTTGATAAACCTCAATACCTTTAACTGAAATCTTATGCCCAAGCATTATACCATCTCTCACCATGAAATGGCATTTCTGCCAATTCACAACCATATTGGTTTCCTCACACCATTGCAAAACCCTTCACAAATTAGAAAGGCAAGTGCAAAAATAAGCACCATATACTGAGAATTCATTCATGAATAACTTTATTACATCAACATTCAGTGCATCATTGACTATAACAGGATAAGCGGAGTCACGACCCAAGAAATTGTACCTAAACCCACTAGGAAGTGGTTTTAAATGCACTTTATGTGCCTTAAGTTCGGACTAGTCGTCTAATGTTACAATGTTCAGCTTGACCTTGCACTTAGTGTTGGACGTCAAGCTAAGACTGAAAACAGTCATTTCTTGGCTCATTGAGGTTAAACCTTCCTTAATTGCTACCTTGACCTCTGTTCTGACCAAGTCTTTGAACTCGACTAACTCCTTTAGTGCCTTGTGGGAGTCTAGTAACTTCCCATAATATTCTGTTTCTTTGTGGAGATAACCATTAGCAGCACCTTTTGTTAAAGTAACCTGGAGGTGATCCTCTTCTACTAACTCTTCCAACAGTTCATCAGCTAGAATATCCATTTTTTGTACCCAAAACAACTAAATCTCAATGGTTGGCTTTCTCATGATGTCTTTGATGTTAAACTTCATCTTGAATTCCTTATCCAAATTCAGCTCAATTTTGCCTTTCTTAACATCTATTACAACATCATCTGTGGCTAGGAATGATTTTCCAAGAAGTAGTGGGTCTTTAGGCTCCTCATCCATTTACAATATTATAAAGTCAGTTTGTATCTATACATTGCCAACCTGGACAGGCAAGTCGTTCAGGAATCCATGTGGGACTCTTACTGATATATCTATAAGTACTAGGGAGATCTTGCAGGCTTGTAGTTGTCAAAGCCTAACCTCTTTGCAACTAAGAGAGAAATTAAACTGATAGATGCTCCCAAATCACAAAGGCAACTACTGAAAACCAATGGACCTAAAGAGCATGGAATAGTGAAGGTACCAGGTTCTTCAAAAGTCTTTTGAACCATCATTCTCTGAATTATGGCACAACATTCATGACTCAAAACTACCATGCCTTCCACTTCCTTGGTTCTCTCATTAACTACATCTTTTAGGAATTTATGGTAAGGAGACACAAGCATAAAAGTGTCCAAGATAGGCATATTCAACTCAATTTCTTTCATCTATTTTTCAAACAAAGTTTTGTATTTTGTAACTAATTACTTCTTGAATCGCCCTGGAATAGGTAGCTTTGTAAGGTGGGGGAATGAATCATGGCTCTTTGTCCTTTGAGACAGCATGTTTTGATGTTTGAGAAGATTCAACTTGACTTGGGACATTGAGCTGGACATTGAGCTGGACAGTAGAGGTAATGTTTTTGAGTTTTTCAGCGTTTTGGCAACCCTCCCTATCCTGAATGTCATCGTTTATAGTGACTGGAGCATTTCCTACACGGGTAGGTAGTGCTTTTTCTCCTAACTGTAATGGCACCTTTGGGTTCTGAACTGCTTTTTGTGGAAGCTGACCAGTATTATGTGTAGTTAAAGAGGTTGCTTGCCAGCTCTCTAGATACTTAAGATTAGAGTTCAATGTCTCAAACTTGTAATTGAGGTCATTGTGAGAGGAATCTGTTTTGCTATGTACCTCAATTACTTTCTTGTTCAACTCAGCTACTGTAGAAGACTGGCCCTGAAGAAGTTGTTGGAGTATACTCATCATATCTAGAGCTTGTTCAGGTAAATGTTGTGGTTGTTGAGGCTAGTACCCTAGTGGTACCGTTGGGGCTGGATGGAAACTTTTTTGATACTACTTTTTGGAACATAGGCTTTGGTCGTATTTTATAGGGCTGGGGTGGGTATACTTGGTGAGGTGGGTTAGTAACATTGTTGCTTCTCTAAGAAAAATTTAGATTTCCCTTGTAGCTATATCCCTTAGATTTCCCTTGTAGAATCTAATGTACTTTTCAAGTTGTTATCATAGTCTTCACCATAATTCTCATTTCATTGGGAAAGGTTCTCCACTAATTCCCATCCTTCGTCCATTTCTTGTTTAGAAAGTTGTCACTCTATAGAGTGGTAAAGAGTGACTCATTACTAAAACCATGGCGACGACACTGATATTGATAGCTCTTGAAAGGTTCCCAAGTCTCAAAGAAGGACTCAAAATTCTTTTGAACAAACCTACAAATCTTATTCTTTAGCCTTGCAGTTCTTGAGTTCGCAAAAAACTTGGCCAGAATGGCCTTTTTGTACTCATCCCATGTAGTGATGGAGCCTTTAGGTAGGTGTTTTTCCCACTGATGGGCTTTGTCACCTAGGGATAAAGGAAAGTATCTGAACTTGAAAGGATCTTCACTAACCCCATTTATCTTTGTCAGTCTACACAGCCTTTCAAATTCATCAAGATGATCAAGAGGATCCTCCACAGATAGTCCATGAAGATGGTTGCCTTGTACCATGAAGATAAGACTACTCTTGACATCAAAGTTATTATTCTAAATAACAGGTGGCACAATATCATGCCTTTGAGTGGGAGTACTAGGTACACTTGCTCCAATGTATCTTGTTCTCCGCTGTTGATGCCCTTGCACAAGAGGTGCATATGTGTTTGATCCTTGTGGGTTCTCCATTCCCACAGAATCGTATTGTTCACTGTGAAGTTGGTTTATTTGTTCTCTCAACTCACGCGGAAGTTTCTCAATGTTGTCGAGAAAATGAAGGAGATTTAGGTTACATTTGGATCGTGCATGCATAAAAGAAGAAGACGCAGCTCGACCTGGCACTCGAGATGGGTGACTAAGCTGTGAAGTCACTTGAGATAAAAAGACAAAGGCAAAACCAAAAGGTAAGTGATCAACATGGAACAAAAACGAACTTTATCTCATAAGATCTGAAATCCTAAATGTAGTAATGTAAACACCTAAATGGCAACAACGCTAAAATGATATAAAGATTTTCACTGTTCAATTATCCCTATGCACTATCATGTCATTGTAGTACATAAGATGTCAATTCAATCAGGTGCAATTAATAGCAATCAAAATATGATCAGACCAATCTAATTCAAGCCAAACAAATATAGAGATTTATCTATCAACCTAAATGATCAAAGAAACAAACAACTAACTAAAGGAAATATCAATAAACTGGACATAACTAAGTCCAGAGTAATAAATTGGAAAACAGATCAAGAACAATCAATGAGAAAGAGTGCCTTTGAAGAGTGAGAATAATGGATCAGTGGTTCACTTAGGTCTGTTAGGTTGCTCAACAAATTCACAAAGAGGAGATCTCTAGATAATAAATCTGTAGGCTATTAAATCCACTTTCATGGCAAACAATCTCAGAGAGCTTTCAACAAACCCTATCACTATAGGTGTTTAATAACCTATCATGCATTAAGAAATAACTCACTCTAGCCAATAAACACTCTAAACTATCAATCCATTGAGTTAGGAATGCAAATCTCAAAAAACTGCACAATCATTAAGTATACTACTCAAAAATCATTAAGAACATTAGAAACCCAGAAAATAGAAGAAACTGCACAATCAAAAAGATAAAGAAGAAATAAACAAAACTAGAAATAAGATAGAAATCGAATTTAAAATAAGTAAGGAACTAGGTTCATATATGAATTTACAAAAGAGAGAACGTTCAAAGCGTTTTTTCACAAATAAGGCAATAAAACATAAAGAAAAGGGTTCTGATGACACAAGAGGAGTATTTATATCCTTATTAATCTAACCATAAAAAGTAAAACCAAAAAAGCCAACAAATATCTTCAGAAGCGTCTAACTCAACATGGTACATCGCGCTATATGATCGAGCTGCGAAAAATGAGCTAAAGAAGGATCAACTCCACCATTGTGGTCGAGCTAGAAAAGAAATGGTCAACTCAAACTTTGACGTCGATCTCTGTGGTCGAGTTGGGTGTGTGTTTTGTGTCCTTGTTTCCTTTTGCCCCCATAATGCATCTGCTTGCCAAATCATGCCAAGTTCTTCCACTCCAAATCAAGAAAAATCTCTAAAACATCCAAATGTCTCTAATAACAATCTCAAATGTAAAAGATGGATACAATGCTAATGCATAAACACTAAGTATGATCATATGGACACATATGCACAATTGATGAAATTATGCAGAAAGGGTAACAAATGATTGCCTAAAACAAAATGAATTGGACACATATCAATTATCATCAAGAAAGTGGACAATTCCTTGAAGAATAAAAAACCGTGAAGTACCTCAAGGAAGAAGGAAATTGGCGAAAATGGATGAGAAATAAATGGAGAGACCGTGGGGACTATGCCAAGAAAGATAGAGACCATCGAAAGACATAATGAAAAGACCACAAAGACGGTGGCTTACCCACCGCCTAGACAGAACAAAAGAATCAAATTCATCCACGGAGTATCACAACTATATTGAGACTTGATAAATCTGATTAAGGTACACAACCACAGGACAAGTAACCCCAGAGGATACCAAGAGCGCCATGCCAATATTAAAGCACCCCCTTAACGAAGCCCTAGTAACCGAGTTAGACATCAGATAATTTACACTTGAAAGAAGTTTAGTCAACACTAGTAACTCCGTCGACATGTTGTTTCATGACACCTTCAAAACAAATAGGATTTAGGGATAACAAAATAGAAGAAGAATAAATATTAAAGCACCCCACTCACCTGTTTAACAAGGGAAATAACTATCTTGTTCGGAACAATTAAACTGGCAGTAGTAGCTTGCAGAGTAATGAAGCTTGTCAGTTTTGTCGTAGTCCAGAAGAAAACACCTTATGACGCCATTCTAGGAAGATCGTTGTTACAAGCAATGATAGCAGTAGCATCAACCTATCCTTTTTAAGACGCGGTGATAAGAGGATATCAAAAAACACTGCACCGATGTTATATAGACAACTTTATACTTTCCAAATTAGACCTGCATAGTAACTACTATAGCTTGAAGTCTAGTCTGAACAAAAAATCGAGACTTACCGTAACCCAAAGCTCGATCCACCAGAATTATCACTACTAAATCAGGTCTGTATAGACCACACTAATCCGGAGAAATAGGTCGTAGTAGGACGAGACCTCAACCCATAAATCAAAAGGAGCTGATACACTTTTTAAGCCAGAATATCCAAACTTTTACATGGTCAACATCCTTGATGATCAACATCGACCTGTCGATTACCTCGCACGTACTAAACATAGATCTGACCTTCGGATTGATAAAACATAAACAAAGGAAATTTTGTCATGAACGCGCTTAGGCGATCAATAAAGAAGTGGAGAGGCTCTTGATGCTAGGGTCAATACGGGAAGTAAAATAAATGGACTAGCTAGCAAAATTAGTTGAAGTAAAAAAAAGGAAATGGAGGGTCTACATGGACTTCATAAATCAAAATAAAGCATGCCTAAAAGATAAAATTTTGCTTCTTGAGGCTTGGGTGGGTATACTTGGTCCTTTGGATAAGCAACGTTGTTGTTTCTATAGGATTTGGCATGTACTTATTGTACCCTTTGTTGTTTCTCTGATTCTGCACAAAACTATCCTCTTCAACGTGATTTTCATCCCCATTTTTTTCCTATTCATCCTCACACATAAAGTGGACATGTTTCTGCCAATAGTAGCTTGTCCAATTTTTCATTCAGAGCTTTGATATCTTTCCTCTTCACTGAATCAGACTCAGCAATACCTCTCGCAATCGTGTCATAATCCTCGCTATATTGGCCATCTGTTTGGGCAAGATTCTCTACTAATTCCCAGCCATCATCAACCTTCTTGTTCAAGAATTTTTCCGGCAATGATGCCAAATTGATACAAGGATTTCACTAACTAGCAATTCCTAATATAGTAAGATGTCGACGCAGTTCAATACATTATCAATCCAAATAAGTGATATTCTAACAATCAGAATTGCAACATATTCAACTTATTCAAGCCAATCAGATATAGTGCTTTTTCTATCAACCTAATGATAAAATAAACAAGCAATTAACTGAAAGAGACAACAATAAACCACGCAGAATTAAGATCATAAAATGATCAAAATAATAGAGCAATTGCAGAAAAACAGAGAACTAAACGGAAAGCAGAGTAAGAACAATATAAGAGAAAGAGGGCTCTTAAGGAATGGGAATAATGGATCAGTGGTCACTTAGTTCTACTAGGCTACTTAAAAAAAACTCACACTGAGAGGATCTCTAAACAACAAGTTAATGAGCTAATTAATCAATTTTCATGGTAAATAATCTCACTTGGCTCAGTTAGACCATATCATCATATGCAAATTATAACTAAGCATGCATTAAAAAACAACTCATTCAAGTCAATACACACCCTAAACAGTCAATCCGTTGAAATAGGAATGTAAATCTCCATAAATGGCTCAGTCAGGCACTTTTTCAAACACCCAGTGCTAAAATGCCTAAGCTCATATTTCAAATGATCAAAATGAAATAAGCATTAATAACACTAAACTAGAAGAGATCTAAATTAATCTAACCTTAAGCAGCCTAGAAAACCTATGATCCATGCTAATTTAACCCATTTCCTCATGAACCCTAGATAATCTACTAAGAAATCATAAAGAACATCAAAAACTCATAAAACAGAAAATATAGCATAGTCAGAAAGTTAAGAAAAGAGATAAATAAGATGGTAACAGAAGATATAATTTGCACTGAAAACAAATAAGGAAAAAGGTTTTGATCTAGAATTGCAAATGGAAGATTGTTCTATGTGTTGTTTCACCAAAGAGAAAATAAATGTGGACAAGGGTTTCAAATTACATAAGAAGGGTATTTATACCCTCAACAATCCTGTCGTAAAAACTCAAATAAAGAAATTCAATAAAAAATATCCAGGAGGGTCTCACTCGACTACGTGGATCGAGCTATGTGGTGGAGCTGGAAAACATATGTGATTTAGCTGCAAACTAAACCGTGGTGGTCAAACTGGTTCATCGAGTTGG
This sequence comes from Lepidium aucheri, assembly GCA_900406435.1. Classification (NCBI taxonomy): domain Eukaryota; kingdom Viridiplantae; phylum Streptophyta; class Magnoliopsida; order Brassicales; family Brassicaceae; genus Lepidium; species Lepidium aucheri. The sequence continues at coordinate 11,867 of OVBA01006651.1, forward strand.
CTGAAGACGAATCAACTTGAGCCTCACAGTCAAGCCACCAATCAAGCTGCATCCAAATAGTTTGTTCTTATCTCTTATTCTGCTCCAAAGTGTGTCTTCTTCTCAAATCATGCTAAGAACTTTCACCTCTAGTCCGGATCAGTTCCCAGTGTGTCCAAGAACTCCTAATAACAACTCCAAATGTACAATGCTTGTAATGCAAATGCAAACTATACAAAGTGAAGCCAAATGACTTTAAAATGATGAAAACATAACTCATATAAATGCAAAATGGGCAATAAAAGAATCTTTAAACCAATTGAAATGCATATATATCAACTCCCCCAAACTTAGTCTTTGCTTGCCCTCAAGCAAATAAACAGAAATAAGAAGGAAGAGAGGTTGCAAATGGGGGATTTGGAACCAAAACAAGCTTATTCAAATGTAAACTAGATGTCCTAGTTTTCGATTCTAAAATGCAAATTAAGCAAGCTTACTTAAAAACCGTAGCCATAGCCCAAGTTCAGTCTGAACTTACATATGCACTCACACTAGGAATTCCTTTTGACATTAATTAATCCATAGTAATGGATCAAGCTATGCATTTCGTAAAAGCTTGTTTGGTCAACGGTAAGGTTTTAGAGGTAAAAGTGATCTCTATCATATATGAGTCAATCAAATCAGAATGGGGATCACTCAAGAATGAATTTAGCTTTAGCATAATTCTAAAGGTGACAACCAATAAATACATAGAGAAATAAGATCCCATCTAACCAAGCACCCAATAATCGAACTCATCCTATCAACATTTACCAAAAAATCGATCCTAAACTACCCTTATGTTCAAGGCTAATTTTCTGCCAATGAGACCTTTTTAGAATCAACTTCACAAGCTTCTTTCTATTCTTAATCAAGGGAGATGGTTCTTATTCTTTTCTAGTTGTTTCGGACTTACTTATAGCTCATGTTCTTCTTTCTTCCTTATACAACATAATAGTCTAGATACTTGTCTTTTTCCTTTCCAGTTTGCGTCAACTTAGAACCTTTTTCATACTTGTAATTCCCACAAAACATTTACTACAACTTATTTTTCTTCTTTCCAGACTATTGTCCCCTTAGATTTCTTAATATTTTCTCTTATTTCACTCCCTTCCAAGTATTTTCTTCCCACTGCACAAATCACAAGCAATCCAACACCCAACTTCGATCCAACCTAGGTCTCGCTGATCCAAAAGTTGTGAACCATAATCTACATGAGATCTTACCTCTATCGGCACTCACTCAACACCTTATACCAAGCTGACTCCAAAAATAAACCTCACAACCACACAACAAATAATGCATATTTTAAAATAAGGCAAGGTTTATGGTGAGATTCAAATTGGAATATAAAGATATATGCAAAATGATAAAAGAAAATCCAAGTATTTGGTGCAATTCTCAAGGTTAATCTCGATGCATAAACTTGATAATGAAGAGTCAAGTTAAGGTCATCACTTAGCATGGAATGACATCAGATCGAAGCCTAGTTCAATCAAGGCATGAAGCTCAAACTAAATATTCCTAGCATGCTGCACCCTTAACTTTTAAAACAAACTAGGTATGTACAGCAAGTCTGAATGGTCATATCATCATAATTCCCAATTTATATTCTAGACTTAGTCCTATATGAATGCAACTACATGAAATTGTATTCATGAGTTTTGAATTTTTTTTGAAATTTTTTGGTTTTTCTATACCATATATGCTACGCATGACCAAATATGCTGAAAATGAAAACACTTTTGGATTTTCTATGCCATAAATGTAATGCATGATCTACTATGAAAATCAAATATGATCACATAAAACAATGTTAATCTCCTCTAGAACCTTCCCCCAAACTTGAATTACATAGTCTCTTGTGTAACAAAAAGTTCAAAGGAAGATCCTTGACCATTCAAACAAAACAAAATATGCAATGGTATTTACAGTGGAGTTTGGACTTGGTACCTTACTAGAAGTACAAGGTTCACAGTGATGGATCTGCGTTGTCTATATAAGATGGTGGAGCTTGAGGTGATAGATCATAGTCTAGTGGAGCTGTATGTTCTGATGCAACAAAGTGTGATAGATCATAGTCTAGTGGAGATGTATGTTCTGATGCAGCAAAGTGTGATGTAGCTCTAGAAGACTTAGCTTCTCTTTCTCCAGGTCATAGCTCATGAAATGGGATAATTTGTGGTATGTGGCCTTGTTCAACGTAGTAATTGTAATAGCCACCGCCCAATTCGTCCATGTGCTTGAGCTGCAGGGTCAAGTTGGGGTCGAAATTGATCGAAACCTGTTTCACGACCTTTGTATCCTGATTACTGGTGATGTCTGATAACAAGGTTTTTAGCCTAAGTGATCAAATCATTGAAGCATAGGGTAAGTGATGGGATTGTCGAAACAATACTCAGTAGTTACTTGCAATCGACGTATCTACTACTAGTTCCTAGTCCAGGCAACCTATCAATCTGTCACAAAGATAGACTATGTTTTCTAGTGAGCTTGCAATCTAGCCAATAGGAAAAAATAGACTAAAGGACAAATTAAAAACAGAACATAAACATCCAAAACAGAGAAATGATTAATAAACAGAGCAAGATAATAGCAATAAGTGAATCTAAGGTAAAAAACATGAATCTAGAGGATAGGAGGTGATTGGTCGGCGAGTTTGCCAAGCTATATAAGGCGATCCCTAGACAGAGACAAGCTAGATCAACCCGTTCTCATGGTGAAGACCCCTTTCCAAATCCGACTGATCCATTATAGTGCTAGCCACGATCATGCCAAATCAGAAGCTTAAATTTCAGCCCAATACATCTAATAGCCGATCCACAATACTAGATCTCTCCTCTGTGGATCAAACCATCACTCACATGGCACTTGGTCTCCGATTCCCTTAGCGCTAGCTTTAGGTTTTGTCCCAAATCAGATCTCTCTTGATCAGGGAGAGATCGGCCTTAAGCTCGGCCATGTGGGAAGAGATCGGATCAGATCATTGTTCGCAAGGCTAGTGGATCAGTGATTTTACCTCCGATCTCCTTATCCTTGAGATCCACAAGGATCTACTCACTTCTCATGGTTTGAGAGTGGAGGATCAGAGGAGATCTCATTAGCATAAACATAAACAGCAATAAAATAAAGAGGAGAAAGTAAAAGATGAAGATCAATCCAAAATCATTTCATTAAAACTTAAGCATCATCATCAAAGTATCTTAACAAGCATAAAAGAAAGCAACTACAAAATAGAGAGAGTTTTTTCGGCTAAACAACAGATAAAATGATAAGATAGTGATTAAGGGGTATTTATAGGATCATTTGCAAAACCCTAATGATCAAACTGACCTAAGTCGGTCAGCTAGAAATCTTGCCCTCGGAGTCCTTGCGCAAGCTTAGGCACCGAGGTGTGGTTCTGATCTTCGCCCTCAGGAGTTGAGGCCGAGTGAATAGTCCGAGTGTAATGGATTTGTTTCTCCTCACAGCAGATAGGTTGAGGCTGGTGACGCATCTTCTCCTGAGCGTTCCGAGCAGTCCTCGCCTACGATCCGCGAGGCAGCGATCCGAGTTTGCATGACTTCTCTTTCCTAGCAGCTGATCCAATCATCCTTAACTCCATTTTTAACTCCTTTTCTGCTCCATTTGCTCCTTTGCCTAGATTAGTTCCAAAACTCCAAATGCAAATGCAAAAAGTGCAAAACTGACCTAAACGGACCTAAGTGCACAAAAAATCTAGCTAAACGGATGCAAAACAACCTAAAATAGGACTCTAAAACCATCAAAAATCACACACATGAGTCCCCCAAACTTAGATCTTGCTTGGCCTCAAGCAAGTGCAATGACCTATGGTGGAAAAGCTGAACACACAAAGTGGGAACATCTTGTCTAACAAACAACTTGCTTAAGTCAAACCGTAATCCACATATGGGCTCTATCATTTTGGAAACCGCAATGTAATCATCCTTAAACATAGCATACAAACTATGGATTCCTATCACCCAACCTGGTCTCTAAAGGTGCAAGTCTAACTCCTTATTTCTTATTGGTGCGGTCCTCAAAAGAGACTAGAGATCAAGAAGTACATGTTTCGACTTCCNTCCCTAAGCTTAGCATGATCATTTTTTCAACTTAAATGGTTTCCTCTCATTAAAATTTTCCTGCCAATTTATTCATTCTTTCTTTTCTTTTTTCTTTTTCTTTTCTTTTTCTTATTTGTGCCCTTTTGGCTTTTCCGAAGTTGGCTTACACAAATATGAAAAGCTACGAGTTTACGCATCTTCCCAAGTTGCTCCACCAACCAGCATATGGAATAAGTTAGCGGATATACACGGACAAGAAAGGTTGTGGGTTTACACATCCTTCCAGCCGCTTCACCTTTACCACTTACTCGGTTTAAGTTCTTTGCGGGCAGCTTAATTTTTTTTTAACTTTTGAGAGGGTTTTACCAAGCACACACTTTTCGGATCATGCTAAACAATGAGAAGGATGGTATTGATGCATCTCTAGGCTTTAGATTGGAAGTTTAAGTTTAGTTTTAGAAGGAATCAAACTAGACCTATTTGAAACTCAACCCAAGCAAAG
>OVBA01006652.1:0-16448 GCA_900406435.1 Lepidium aucheri
GAATTAGGGACGAAATCTGGTCTTGTAATATATATGTCTTCTTGTAGTGACTCTCTTTATTACTTTTTTTTAGTTAATCTTATGCTTGTCTATTCTGATATTTTTTTTCGATATCTTCCTATGTCTATTTCTCAGTTATATAATCTTTTTTATTTTCTTACAAATGTTATAAAATTTTGAAAATTTATACTCCCATTTATATTAGTAAGTAAAACAAATAGCTTTAAGAATGTAAAATATATCAAACTATCATATGTTAGGAAATCATTGTCCTATTGGTAAATTACCAAAAATACCTTTTTTGAAAACCCTTTTTTCAAAATATACCCCCTCATCACTATTTTTCTCTCTTAATTTTTAAAGGAAAAGTAGGTTTTAAAAATGGTATATGCCAAAAGGAGTATCTTTGAAAATCTCATTTGATAATATTGTTTGAGTAAAACGATTTAAAAATAAACGGTTGAATAAAAAGTTCTTTAAAATAGGTCTTTAGTAAACATCCATAACTAAAGTTGTTTGGAACCAGTGATTAAAAGTCTATAAATAACTCCAAATGTCCGTTTCAACAACTAATTTCAAACATGATGGTAATAAATGAGTATAGTAGGTAGTAAAATAAACAACTGCCAATACAAGCGGTTGTTTAATGCTACAAATCAAACCCCGTGGTAAAGAAAATATTTGTGTTATTGAATTCAAAGCAAAAAAAAAAAAAAAAATTCAAAGCCATGAAACTATAAAAAATAATGTTAACCCTATTTTATTTATGAATACTTACCTTATTGTACGATGCAATATATAAAAATTAATGGAAAGGTTTCAAAATTACCACTTTATGATACAGTTTTTAATAATCTCACTATTTTTCTTCCTGTGTATTCTTAAAAAAAAACACAAATTGGGATTTAAAAATTTTATGAGGCTTATATAAGGTTTTATAAGTTATGTTGTAAAATTTATTTTTGAATATTTTTTATGGTATTTTTGAACAGTGGGACCCTATAAAATTTATTTCTCAATTTTTTTTAAAATTTATAAAGATACAAATATATCTTCTATATTAGCACCAAAATCAAGAACGAGTATAAGTTTTTTTATATAAAGAACCAGAACATTATAAGTTACATTATAAGTTACATTATAAAGTTTTATAAATTACGTTACAAAATTTATATCTTTTTACATCTATCTCCCAAATTGGTGTGAATATTAAAATTACTCAAGTTTAACAGTATACCTACAAATTTTTCGGAACATAAACCTAGCTCATGGAATTAGTGAGTTAAGTTATTGTAAAGATCATGATTATAGTATAAATTATAATGCAGGGTATTACTAATGGCTCCATGGTTATTTCTGTTCGTGGCCTCCATGTCTTCTGTAAAAACTTATTTCATGAGCTTTTTTTAAAAAAATTTGTAAGAAAATTTGTAATATATTTTTATTGAGTTTTATAAGCTTGTATTATAAATAAATTTGGGTAGATATAAAAAAAAATTCTATATTTAAGAAACTACCAAACTCTAAAATTATAGCATTTTGTTCATTTTATTTTGATAATAATTTTCTGTGGCTGATTGGTACTGATTTATCTTCCGTAGTTTTACGATCGATACTAATTTCATTCCCGAAATAATCTCAATCTCTCTTCCCATCTGAAAATGTCCATTCCTCTTACCAGCATTTGCCGCTGTATTGCCTCTCACTCTCTTACTCCCTTATTATCTCTTTGGGTTATCGAATTATTATTTTCTTTGTCAACAATATTGGAGTACAACTGGCCGGTCCATTAGCCAAGTTCCTGTATAATGCAGGCGACGGAACTCGATCCCGGAATGTGCAAGTGCACCTGCCATTTAGTGGAATTACTCCTGCCACTAGACTAAAGGCCACTTGCAGTTATCGAATTATTTATTGGTTGAAGAAGGCATCGATGTCACCTTATGTAGTTTTATCGATCTTCATTCTATTTCAGATTTGATCATCTGTAATTCTGGATTCTTAGCTAAAATTGCACATGTGATTGAGCAGGATCTATGTATCATGGCCTGCCACTACTGCTCTCGATTCTTGGACCTCTTACTGTCCAGAGATTCGTGCTTGTATGTAATTTTGACATTAGGATTTTGATATATTGTGTTTTATTGGTTTTTAACTAATGTTTTCATGGCTATCGAGTCTTTTGTGTTTTTTAGTTATCTTTTTAGGAAAATTACGAGTTAGGATGGATTTAGGAAGTCAAGCATCAAGATAGACAAAAAGGATTACTTCTCGCAGATTTACAAACCCAGATCAGTCGATCCCTCTCAAGGTCGATCAATCTCATTTTTATTAGAGGATTTTGCAGACGATCAGATCAATCGATCCCTCTCAAGACCAGATCAGTCGCTCCAATCCTAGATCAATCGATCCAACTCTAAACTTATCGATCCTGGACTCCTACATATTTATAAACGACCAAGGTAACGATCAGACCACTAGAGACTGACCGATCCAAGGTCGAAAACGTCGCCATGAATTAGACCTAGATTGATCGATCAATCCAGAACTATCTCATGATTTATGAGTTTTCATTTGTTTTTTTCTGATTAACTTAAATTAAACCAGAACAATTTTGAGACCTTTTAACTTGATGTGTTGTTATTTTTCCTATTCAAGCAACAACTCCTTAGCTTTCTCTCTAGATTTTTAGCAAAGAGATTAGATTCAATTCTACCATTTGAAAAAGATTTCTAAACTCTCTTTTAATTTAGTATATGATTATGCCTTTTATGATTGCTTTTTTGTTTGTTCTACCATGACTGAGCAGTTCCCCAATCAAGTTTAGGGTTTTCTATAAATTTAGGGAGTCAATAAATTAGGACCATTTCGGGTGTTTATCATTAGAACTATTTATCTATTGTTGGATTTAATACTTAAGTTAGATTGGCCACCTAGCTTATGCTTATAGGATGTTTAACGCATCAAGAGTGTTTGATTAAATGCATAAAAGAACTTAGATAAGCAAATCATTCTTAACCAATGAAAGCTGATATTAAAGCAATTTTTTGAACATATCGAACCCGAACTATAATGCATGTCTAGGATTTTAGGTAGAATTCTAGGTTGCTAGACGTAGTAGTTGACGCCACGACAATGTATTTGCTATATACTTGTGTTCTAAGTTCGAGAATGATTCTTTAACTGCTACCTGAATAGTGTCTTGGTTAGAGTGTTGAGTTCTAGATGAAGTTCTCTAAGCTTGGTGTTTTAAATTTATTGAATTTAATTTTGTTGTTCGTAGTTGTTAGTTTAATTTCCCAATCATTGTTGTCTTGTTGGCTCTAATTTGGTTTGAAGGATTGATAGTGTAGCTACTTGATTCTCTTGGATTCGATCCCTGAATATTATTTCAATTTCATGTGCACTTGCAGTAGTCTTTACGATTAAAACTTTGTAATATCAAGTTTTTGGCGCCGTTGTTATGGACCCATTGTGTTGCTTTTTCATCTAAATTTGAATTTTAGTCTAAGTTTTCTTTTACTTATAGTTTTTTTTTGTTTTTCCTTTTTTTATTTTAGGATATTATCCAAATCATACGGATCCTTTGGGTAGTAATGGTAACCATCAGGGTTAGGGTGATGCACCCACGATCGAGCAATTGAGGCGAGAGTTAGAGGAACTGAGGGGACGACATAATGCTCAGTCCCTCTGCCAAGACATAAGTGATGGTTATACACCCCATCAATTTTACCAGAACCGGCATGTGATCTGCCCACCTCTCTTATAGGGAAATGACTTCAAAATTTTAAGCCTCAAGTGATTGCATTGATTAGGCAATATGCTTTCCACAGTCTTCCAGCTTGAAAACCCTATGAAATATATCGAAAACTACAAAGGGATTTGTACCACCATGGTCTCACATGGAATCCCAGAGGACTATGTCAAGTGAAAGTTGTTTCATTTCTTGCTGGAGAACAAGACTTTGCATTGGTTTAAGTCCTTCTCTGCAGGCTCGCTAACTACCATGGGATACATTCAAAGCCATTTTCCTTGATCATTTTTATACCAAGGCAAAGACTGCATTTAGGAACAAAATCGCTACTTTCCAGCAACAAGATGGTGAGCCTTGCTGTGAAGCTTAGGAGAGATTCAGAGAGTATAGGAAATACTGTCCGCATTATGGGTACTCATATAAACAAATACTGAATATTTTTTATGGAGGAGTAGACTGAGAATATGAGAGGTCTCTGAATGCTGCTAGAAATGGCAATTTTATGACCAACACCAAGGAAGAGGTGTTTACTCTCATAGAGAATTTGGCTACAAGTTTAAGTCATCAGTGCCCAGAGTATGAGAGGTCCAATTTGTAGCGGCAGCATTGAGTCGTAGAAGATTGATGAGCTTACTACTAAATTGGATATGTTTTTATCAGAGTGAGTCGAGCAAACAAGAGAAGTGTTCATCAATGTGATAATTTAGACAAAGTCGCTTTAGCCCAGAAAGCTCTAGGAGGATCTAAGGAGCGGCTGGAGGTCACTTATGTTAGTGGTGGAGGTTACTTACACGACTAGGGAGTCACAAGGGATCTACAGTACCAAGGAAAACAAGTCTTGCAAAATTTGGGCAAGGGTATTTTCTCACCAGACTTCAGACCTTTCCAATAAGCACCTCAATCTTAACATCAGCTACTAACGAATCCATCTGATAGCTCTCAGGATGAGCTTAAGGCAATGATGTAGCAACTCCTTCAGAGACAGCAGAATGTTGCAAGTAAGATCAACACAAAGGTGGATGGCATGTATAACGATCTTAACAGTAAGTATGAAGCGGTTTGTGCACACGTGAAGAGGTTAGACCTACATGTTGCTTAGACTACTTAGATGTCTCAGAGCCCAATATAAGGAATGAGTAAGAGAAGCCACAGGGAATGCAACGCCATCACAGTTAGAAGTGGTAGAGAACTAGAACCTGCCACAAGGGGGCCTGTAGTTAGCAATGTCTTGATTGGTCTTACAGATGACAACGACATGGTTGACAAGGATAAGGATGAACCCATGTTAGATACAACTGAGAAAGTTACCCCATAACCATTTCAGAAGGTCACACTAGAAACGATTCAGAAAGCACCACCAGCAGTGGATAGAGTGTACATACCTAAGGTTCCTTACCCGATTCCACCTAAGAAATGTCGAAAGGATTTAAAAGCAGCTAAGTGCAAGGAAATACTAGCTGATTTGTCTGTGAAGTTACCTTTTGTTGACGCACTAGAGATGATCCACTCACTAAAGAGCTATGTAATGGGATTAGTCACAAACAAGCTCACTGGAAAAGATAAGATCATGATGATTACTCAAGAATGCAGCACTGTGAATAAGATGCCTACTAAAGAAGAGGATTCTAGGCGATTCGTGCTTTTAGTCCAAATTGGACCACTAACGTTTGCTTGTTCTCTTTGTGACCTAGGATCCAGCATGAATCTGATGCCATATTCAGTTGCAAGGCGGTTGGGTTTTACCAAGTTCAAGCAGAAAAGAATCTCATTAATTTTCGCAGATCGTTCAGTGAAGTACCATGTAGGTGTTCTAGAGGATTTACATGTGAAGATAGGAACAACATTTTTACCAGCAAAATTTTTTATGCTAGAGCTCGATGAGGAACCAAAGAACCAAAGGACCCACTTATTTTAGATAGACCTTCACTTAGACGACATGGTAATGCAGTTCGAGATGGATAAGATACTAAAGAAGCCTATATTTAATGGGATGATATTCATGGTAGATGACTCAGAGGAAGTCACATATGATGTTGCAGAGGAGATTCTTTCAGACAACCCTTTGGACATTGTTGTGACTAAGGAAGAGGCTGAGTACGGTTTCCTCAATGACAAAGCTATAGCATATGCCAAGATGCTGGACTCATGCTAGAGAATAGAAAAAATGGTCTCTTAGGTCTCGATAGATGTGCATACACCATCACCTCATACACTAATAGACAACCCATGGAGTGAGTTGAATGCTCCAAAGAACGAGCTGAAAATGCTCCCAACAGGGCTAAGGTACACATTTCTTGGGCCGAATTCCACTTATCTTGTTATTATCAATGCTAGTTTAAATAATTTTGAGACTACTTTACTTCTGTGCGAACTTTGCAAGTATCATAGAGCTATAGGCTATTCACTAGATGATATTACTAGAATCTTGCATGATCTTTGTATGCATAAGATACATATGGTAGATGAATCTATGACTTCTATAGAACATCAGAGATGGTTAAATACAAATGTTATTGACATTGTTAAGAAAGAGATGATACCGACTAGAACTATCACATGACATAGGATGTGTATAAATTACATGAATTCGAACTCTTCTACTAGAAAAGATCATTTTATGCCGTTCATTGATAAAATGCTGGAGAGATTGGCTAACAATCCTTACTACTTTTTCTTAGACGGTTATTCAGGTTTCTTTGAGATCTCAATCCACCTAGACCATCTGGAGAAGACTACTTTTGCATGTCCTTACGACAATTTGCTTATCACAGGATATCGTTTGGATTGTGTAATGCTCTGGCTACTCCCATCGTTGTATGATGTCTATTTTTACTGACATGATCAAGGAGATAATGGAAGTTTTTATGGATGATTTTCTATGTAGGGCTCTTCTTTTTCTGGATGTCTTTCTAATCTGTGCAGGGTGCACAAGCAGTGTGAGGAGAAACATCTCGTTTTCAATTGGGAGAAGTGCAACTTTATGGTGAGAGATGGGATAGTCTTGGGCCACAAGATTTTGGAGCATGGGATTGAGGTTGATCAAACCAAAATCATGGTGATGATAGGTCTCCAGCCACCGGAATCAGTAAAACACGTTTGGAGTTTTCTCAGACATGCTGGGTTTTGTAGGAGACTCATCAAGGAATTCAAGAAGATATCTAGACAGTTGACTGATATACCTTGCTTTTACCGACTTATAGCCTACTTATTCAAATGTTTTCTTTAGTCTTTGTTGTGTTTTTTGAGTCCTTTCAGGTACATAATGAAAGGATACTTTGGATTCTACATGCTAAGCAGGATGAGAGCTTAACTCTAGATTTTCCCTTACGAGACCAAAGATCGATCGATCAACACCAAGATCGATTGATCACATCTTTAAAGGAGAAGACTATGCTCGATCCATTGATCGACTTCTCAGGTTTGACACGATCGACCTCCATCCATCTATATCGTACGCACAATCCGTCGCACGACCGGGCACACTAAGATTGATTGAGCTATTGAAGAAGAAATTACGCACGATCCTTTTGCACAACTTGGAAGCTTCATGATCAAACGAAGAAGAATTGATCGATCAAGCGATCCAAGGATCGATCGATCAATGACCCTGCGAAGCGAAAACCAAATTTCCTAATTTTTGTACAAGTTCGGTTTACTTTATATATTAGGTTAAAAACACGTTTTTAGATATAGTTTTTCTGATCAGAAAGTTACAGACATTGTTGTAACCTAGAGGAGAAGACTTTGGATCTCTACACCATTGGAGAAGAATCTCTAAACCTCTATTCTTATCTATTTCTAGTTTTTAATGAATTCCTTTACAATTGCTTGCTTGTTCTTTATTTCTATGTCTGAGTAGTTTTATAGTCAAGTTTAGGGTATTCAAAGGATCTTAAGGAACATAAGGGTGAGGAACAAATAGGATTTTAATATGGATTCTCAGCCTTAATGCTCAGGTTAGAGTAGCTAACTAATCTATGATCTTAGGTTGCTTATTATTCCAGAAGCTTAATAAGAACCAGAACCTTTCNATTTCTAGGTCACTACGAACGAGAGTTGATGCTAGGTTGGGTTGTGGACATATCAGAACTGTTAATACCGCATGGTTAGATTTCTAGAACCAACAAGAGTTAGGACCTCTAGGTTCCAAGCACAGTGGCTATCGCTGCGAGAGTAGGTTAGTCAATCATTATTTCTGAATCGAGAACAAAACTGAACCTAACCTCAATAGATTCCTCATTCTAGCTCCCTGATTTCCTTATGAATTCCCTAAGCTTGATGCCTTTAGTTATTGTTTTACATCAAATTACTTAGTTACAGTTGATTCCTATCAAGATATTTATCGTCTTAGCTCTAGTTAGATAATACAATCGTTAGTGTGATAGATTGGTCCTCGTGGATTCGATCCCTAAATACTATTTTGTTTGCTGTGCACTTGCACTAGAATATAGGAGTTTGACAAACCAACTGTCCTGGTACCTATCTCTCTATCTAACAACTTAGAGGTCCTCACTATCATTGGTTCCAGATTCTAGATAGGCTTTAACGAAGTGGTTCAATTATCCACAATTAATCCTAACAATCAACTATCGTTGGTTAAGTTCAATTGCTCATCAATACTAGTTCAAGAGTTTAACAAGCTTTTGAAATGTAAATAACCTAATATAATAGATTAAGTGATCAAGGAATCGATGATTGGGGATTGAATAGGATTCGATGAATAGAAATTCTCTATCTATACTTATGTTTAGTACTTAGATTAGCTTCCCTAGAAACCCTAACCTGATAATTAAACTACTCAGACATGATTAAGAATGAAATAGAAGACATGATGATGAACAACATAAAATTTCAATTGAATTAATAAAAAAGGTTTAAGAAATCTTCTCAAAAGTATGGAGGAAATATTCTCTCTTTCTTACAAAGAACTCTCAGCCGAAAAATAAACTTTGTATGTTTTTAAAAGTGAAAAATAAGTTATCATAGGTCCTTAAAATGCAGGTGCAAAAAAGGAAAATTAGGTTTTATTCTTCGCAAGATCGAGGATCGATCGATCAAAGGGTTGATCAATCGATCTGTGTTAAGTGCTTGATCTCTCAAAAGTCTTGGTCAATCAACGAATCAAGCGTAGCTCTCAGTGGGGAACCTGATTGATCGATCATGAAGTATGGGTCGATCAATGGGTCGAACGCAGCTCTCACTGAAGAGAGTGATCGATCAATTATAAGATGCAAGTCGATCACCTGGTCGAGTGCAGCTCTTAGGGAGAAGAGTGATCGATCGATCAAGAGGTTGATCACTCAATTGCAAATCTTCTGCTGAAACTCCAATAACTACTCTAATTCGTCCTGAACCATGCTCTGCGGGTATAATCCAAAATTAACCTGTTTTCCACCTGAAAAGACTCTGAAATGCAGACAATCATTCTGAAACGTGCGAATTAATGAGCTCAAAACCGATAAAAATGAGGTATATCAGTATGCAATAGGAGATGTTTTTGGGCAACAGAAGGACAAAAAACTGCATGTCATCTACTATGCGAGTAGAAATTTGGATGATGCACAGCAAAAGTATGCCACTAAGAAAAAAAGGTACTCACCATCGTGTTTGCCTTGGAGAAGTTCAGGCAATATCTGGTGGGTTCGAATGTCATTGCACACTAATCATGCTGCTTTAAGATACCTTATGTCAAAAACGGATGCAAAACCAAGGATGCTTAAATGGATTCTCCTCTTGCAGGAGTTTGAACTTGAGATAAAATACAAGAAGGGTAATGACAATATGGTTGCATATCACCTTTCTAGACTGTGAATTGAAGATAAGGTACAGCTGAATGATAGTCTTCCTGAAGAGCATGTTTATGCAATTCTCTTTAGTCACAACACTTCTCACATTCCTGTGCGTAAGACTCCCAGAACCTACTACTTGGTTGTTGAGATAGAACCTACACATTTCTATGGTTATAAGAATAAGAAGTTCATTTTAGATATCAGACACTACTTTTGAGACAAGCCTTATTTGTATAAGCACTGTTGTGATAATGTTTTTAGGAGGTGTGTTACTGAAGAAGAAATCCAAGGGATCTTGTTTCATTGCCATGGTTCCTCTTATGCATGCCACTTTGCCACATTCAACACCGTATCTAAAGCTTTACAACCTGGTTTTAGGTGGCCTACTATGTTTTGAGATGTACACGCTATTGTATCCAAGTGTGACTTATGCCATAGGCATAGCAATAAAAGCAAGAGGAATGAGATGTCTCGGAACTTGAGTCTAGAGGTCAAAGTATCTGATGTATGGGGGATCAATTTAATGGGACTCTTCTCATCATCATTTGGCAACCAGTACATCTCAGTTGTGTTAGATTATGTGTCAAAGTGCGTTGAAGTGATTGCTAGCCCAATAAATGATGCAAAGGTAATCTTGAAGATGTTCAAACATATCAATTTCCGAAGGGTTGGTGTACCACGTATTGTCATCAGCGACGGTGGTTATCATTTCATCAACAAGACTTTTGAGAGTCTTCTGAAGAAATATGGAGTCAAACACAAGGTTGCTTTAACTTTTCATCCACAGATAAGCGGTCAGGTTGAGGTTTCAAAGCGAGAGATCAAGAGCATCTTTTAGAAAATGGTTGGAACAATGAGAAAAGATTGGTCTGTCAATCCTGATGAATCTCTTTGGACATATAGGACTACATACAAGACACTTATTGGCATAACACCGTTCATCTCGTCTACGGCAAGTTGTGTCATCTTCTAGTGGATCTCGATTATAAGGCAGCTTAGGCCATAAAACTCCTGAATTTCGACATCAGACCTGCTTCTGAGAGATAAACGATGCAACTACATGAACTCGAAGAAATTCATCACATGGCCTATGATAAATCTCATATTTACAAGGAGCAATCAAAGGCCTATCATGACAAACATATCCTTAATAGGAACGTTGCTATTAACGATCAAGTGTTCTTGTTCAACTCTCGTTTGAAATTTTTTCTACAAAAACTTAGGTCGAGATGGTACAGACCATACACTATTAAGGAGGTACGTCCATATGGAGTTGTAGTGTTGTTGAACGCTATAGAAAGTGAATTTGTAGTGAATAAACAATGTTTAAAGCCATATCTTACTGATACAGACATCGCCAAGGAAGAATATGTCCCTCTGGATGATCCTTCACCAGTTTAAATGGTGATCGAGTCAAGCTAATGAATTTTAACAAAAGCTGAGTGGTAGGCAACCCACTGGTATAATCTTTTATTGTTCTGCATTTTTTGGTTCATGTGTTTCTTGTTTCTTGTTTTTGTTTTTGTTTATTTCATGTTGGAAAAGCTTGGACGAAATGCTGAGATTGGTTGATCTACTTTCAAATCGATCAATCCATGGGAAAACTCACTCTGCCTACGATCTGGTGACCAACTGGATTGTTAGAATTATTGTTCTGACGGAATACTTTACAAAGAACGGTTGGTCATGCAACAGATTGATCGATCTTTGATTGTTAACAGTTTAGCGTACGTTCTATAGACCACTTTGAGATCAATCTCACACTTGATCAAGAAAGACCGATCGATCTTGACGATAAGATTGATCGATCCTCTGCAAGGTTCCTCAGTTTCTGTCTCGTTCACTCTTTTTTATTCCAATCTATTTTGCATATGTCATGCTTTCTTCTGGCTTATTTCACACCGAGACAATGTGAAGTAAGTTTTGGGGAGAACACTTGTTGTGACTAATGTCATTTTCTTTCTTTCTTTTTTCCTTTTTGAGTCATTATGAGTCAAGTTTTAGTTTCCTTGAGTCAAAACAGTTTGGGAACCGTGATTTTTGAGGAATTATTGCACTTTCAGGAACTTAAGTAATCATTGACTCAGACTAGATATGAATTGATCGACTGTTAGAAATCTAGAGGCCACATAACTTCTCATTGTTACCCATATCTTTTTGGGTGTTCAAATAATCTCATGCCGGCTTTACACCTAACCTGACTTAATTTTCTTGTCAAGGGGCTTGAAATACACTAGATTATGTTCTCTTTTTAGTCCTGAAAGACTAATCTTTGTGAGTATGGTTCCTCTCTCTTGATCATTTCAAAGTGTTTATGCTTAATATGTCACTTCCAAAGTAACTGTCAAAAAAATTTGGATGCAATGTTAGCAAGCGAGGAAGAATCACCAATGAATTTTCTCTTTGCCTACATCTTTTGAGTTACTAAAGAATACAACCAATAAAAAAGTACAATGATACCCTAGGTAAGTAGGGAGAAATTGGTTGCACAACCGATAAAATGATACTCTAGGTAAGTAGGGAAAAATCAGCTGCAAGGTGAATAAATGAGAGGAAATGAACCATGAGGAAGGTAGTCTTAAAGCTGAGAGAGAACCCATGTTTCCTTTGATCGATATTCCCACGATGAGACCGCACATAGATACTTTAGAAAGTCGGTATGGTGCATTCGGATTGCTCACTTGGATTGTGGAGTTCGCTTGGGACAGATATAAGGTCTGGAAAAGTACAAGGTGGTCTTGATTCTGTCAATTATGTTTTTCGTGTGGCTTATTAAAAGATAGTTCTTGTGATATTCTTATGACAATTAAGTTCCTGAGTTTTCACTTCACTTTTTGAGTCTGATTTTTCTTTTAACTCATGTTTTCCAAGGGTTTTAAGTCTTTTGTGATCTTTTAGTTATCTTTTCAAAAAATTTGCGAGTTAGGATGGATTTACGTAGTCAAGCATCAAGATAGGCAAAAAAATAAATTCTAGCAGATTTACGAGCCCAGATCGGTCGATCCCACTTTTGTCAAAGGAATTTGATGACAACCTGAAGATCCACCAAAGCTCCAGAATCAGTCGCTCCAACCCTGGATCTATCGGTCCACTTCTAGAACGATTGATCGTGGACACCCTACATATTACAACCGGGAGAACAACCTGACCACTCGAGATCTACTGATCCAAAGTAAAATACATCACCATGAATTTTCAGGATCAATCGATCCACTAATAGATCGATCAATCTAGACCTATCTCATGATTTCTGAGTTTTCATTTATTTTCGTCTACTTAACTTAAATTAAACCAGAATAATTTTTAGACATTTTAATTAGGTTTTCCTGATATTTTTAGACACGTTGTTATTTATTCTATTTAAGCAACAACTCTAACCTTTTTCTCTAGGTTTTTAGTAAGGAGATTGGATTCAATTCTACAATCTGGAGAAGATTTCTAAACCTCTTTCATTTTAATTCAGTATTCGACTATGCCTTTTATGATTGCCTTGTTTGTTTGTTCTACCATGTCTTAGTAGTTTCTCAATGAAGTTTAGGGTGTTCTAGGGATTTAGAATGTCAATAAATTAGGATCATATAGTGTGTTTATCATTTGAATTCTTCATCTATTGTTGGGTTTAATGCTTAAGTTGGATTGTGCCACCTAGCTTATGATTATAGGATGTTTAATGCATCAAAAGTGTTTGATTAAATTTTTGAAAGAACACAGATGATCAAATTATCCTTAACCAACAAAATTCGATGTTAAGGCAATTTTGTGAACATATCAGACCCGAACTATAACGTATGTCTAGGATTTTAGGTCAAAAAGAAAATTTATAATTCTAGGTGCTAGACATAGTAGTCAACGCCACGACAATGGGTTTGATATAAACTTGTGTTCTGAGTTCGAGAATGATTCTTTAACTACACCCTGAATAGTGTTCTGGTTAGATTCCATAGTTCCCAATGAATTTACCTAATCTTGATATTTTAAATTTATTGAAGTTAATTTTGTTGTTCGTAGTCGTTAATTTGATTTTCCATTCTCTTTATATTGTCTTAGCTCCAATTTAGTTTGAAGGATTGATAGTGTAGCTACTTGGTTCTCGTGGATTTAATCCTTGAATATTACTTCGATTTGGCGTGCACCTGCAGTAGTAAGTAGGATTAAAACTTTGTGATTTTAGATTTGTGAGAACATAATATTGTTTCGAGTAAGGTATAATTGGAAGAAAAAATTGGGTCTTGCAGGATTAAAGGGAAACCAAATCACCTCTTGTGCGGGTGTTTTCGATGTCTATTACTTCTCATGTTAATGCAAATTTATTATCTAATGTACATTTCATCTGTCTCACCAATTTCACATTTGATTTTTAGTCTCTGTCGATAATAAATGTGCTTATGGAAAAGATGAAGATGAATTGATCATTTTACCATGGATATAAATTTGTTATCAGATAGGATTTGTATTAACGCGTAACTTTGTATTAGTAAGGTAATGTATATGTTCACGCACAAGTGCTAATCAATTACGCATTTATCAGATAGTAAATATGTTAACATGTAATATATGTGTTATTCGTATAGTCTAGTAATATATACATTTATGCACAATCTCTACAAAAATTTTGAGCTGTTGTGATAATTATATGGTGACTATGAATATTAGTAATAATTTATGACGTTTTATATTCAACTTTGTTATAAATTTTATTTATTAAGAATCATTGTGACTCTATTCAATTTGATTTGTGACAAAATTATTACTAGATTTATTCATCATAAATATATTGTGACGTTTTTGTTAACAATATACATTTGTGAGACTTGTATTGTAACCATTAAAATATTTTCACAATTTCGTAACAATAACATTATATTTTGATGAAATGTGTATTATTGTAGTAAAATATTACGTATCAATACAAATTTTTTTGTAGTGAATATATATGAGCCAAGCAAATACATATATCAGATTATAAATATGTTAATAGATAATATATGTGCTAGCGTGTAATATATCTGTTAACATATATTTTATAAGGTAATATATGCATTAACAGATAACAAATACGGAGACAACACATATAATGCACTATCTCCGTATTTAACGCATTGTCTCCATATTTTTAAGCAAATACATAATTATCAGATAATGAATATATAACAAGTAATAGATGTGTTAACGTATAATATATGTGTTAACATATATTTCATCAGGTAATATATGTGCTAAGCGATAAAACATGCGTTAACGGATAACAAAATCAGTTACAACACATTAAATGCATTGTCCCAATAACATTAGATGCACTCACATCTCTCTCTCTCTTCCCATATGTTCTCACAAGTTTAGCCTTGTAAATACACTTGTGGAACCTTGTCATCTACCTAATTAAATTAATTACGGTAGTAGATAATGAATTTCATATTAATTTTGGTATATTTCCTTAATTCTCTATATTATATGATGGTATTATTGAATTATTTTAGTGCTATTTTTGGATAAGTTTTCTTCAATATATAGTGTTTTTGAAATATATCATCATAAAATATGTATTTCTCAAAGTTTTCTAAAAAATATCGAAAAAATACACTTATGTTTTTCAATATCTAAGCAACCCTCACAAAAGTATAAAACCATAATATCTAACTTAGGAACATTCTTTATCAAAAAAAAAGTAAAAACATGGACAAATGTTCACAAATTCTTTTTTTGGTATGAGTGGAAAATTATCTTAATATGTTCAATTATGTCCTAAAAATTTGAATATTCAAAAAATTAGATATAATTTTGGATAAAATTTTTATTTTATGTTACAATTTTATTTGATCCAAATATTTGATCTGATCCGGTTTAGAAGATTTGTATGTGTACTCCAATGTGTATATTTGTTTTTATTTTTTAATCACAAATTATATAATTTTCTTTAAGATAAAGTGTTGAATTACAACATGAATAATTGTTTTTAATAGAGTAATTAGCAAAAATAGCCATAAAAATTTAATAATTAAGTGAATGACATATAACCCTAAGTAGAAAAATATTCAACATATTTTCAATATTATTTGCCATTATACCATTTTCATTTAATTTTTATATTTTTCTTCTTCTTCACTCTTTTCTCTCTTCCTCTAATTCTATTTTTGATATAACTTATAATAAAAGTAAATGAATCAAAGTTAAAAATACTCTTTAAAAAACATATTATTTTTTCTACACATACTAAGACTTAATTTTTTTAGAAATAAATAGTGTTTTAAATGAATATTTTATGGAATTTTTTCAAAAATGACCTAAAATTGATTTTGAATGCAAAATGTACCATTTTCATTTATTTCTCCAAAACTAACTCACATGGGTAGGAAAATTATGATTTTACCCTTAATGAGTAAACAAAAAACCTGATAATTGAATTACGATTGTACCTCTCGCAGATTAAGGAGACTTCACGTGAAGTCTACTTCAAGAAGACTTCACCTGAAATTTACTATTTCTAGGAGGAGACTCATGTGAAGTCTACTTTTTAATTTTATATTTGATTAAACCTTAAATAGTTAATAAAAATTAGATAGTAAGTGTATTTATACATTGATTCCAAGATCTAATAATAAACAAACATGATGTATTAAAACTAAATTTAGATTAAATATGGGGAGAAGAAGTATATTATGGATCAAGTTAGAATGTAGGGTTACAACTTAGTGTTAATGATTTAAGAGTTACAATTTAGTGTTAATGATTTAGGAGTTACAATTCAGAATTTAGAATTTACAATTCAGGATTTAGAATTTTGATTATCTTGTGGGATTTCAAATGTTGTAGTAAATGAGGTAAATTATGCATATATTTAGAAATAGGTATATTTGGTCCAACATTTTCGGAAAATAGTTGATAATTTACAGTTTATAATTAAGTAA
>OVBA01006653.1:0-16447 GCA_900406435.1 Lepidium aucheri
TTATTCGATTGTTTATGCTCTGTTTTATGTTGATTTCTCTGTTCTTGAATGGTCTTGATCAGTTTTATTTTGTCTTTTAGTGATTTTTGTCCTATTAGCTAGATTGTAAGCTCAACTTGAAAATCATAGCTTGCCTTTGTGACAGATTGGTAGGCTGNACCACCACCCTATGATGATTTGATAGCTTAGACGGAAAAACCTTGTTATCAATAAGTTGTTGATGGTACACACCAAGCAGGTCAATCTCGTGGAAGATGAGCAGATTCAAGAAGGGGAGGAAGACAAGATCGAAGAGGTCTGCTCTGTTCAGAATCAAGTAGGTCAAAAGAAATTGAACAACTATAAGCAGAATCGAAACCTCTCTTATAGGAACACAAATGTGGCAAATCCTCAGGATCAAGTCTATTCACCTTAACCTACTCAGACCAAAGCTTGGATTCCCAAGCAGCAGTACCACCAAAGCTTTCAACCCACACTAGCTACCCCTCAGGCTCCATCGCTTACTCAGCAACAACCACCAGAAGTTGTGGATTTATTGCAACAAATCCTTAAAAGGCCAAACTACACAACATGCTGAGCTAACAAAGAAGTTTGCTGAGGGGCACAACAAGATTGATGCTTCTCATAATGTTCTGAATTGCAAATTTGAGATTCTTAATGTTAGGTTGAAGTACTTGGAGAGCCAACAAGCATCCTCATCTGTCAAGACAAGTGGTCAGCTACCAGGAAAAGCAGTGCAGAATCCAAAAGAATACACCGCTCAATCCATAAATCTAAGAAGCGATAAAGAACTCTTTGCCCCTACTGGGAACATTCCTAAGATTGAGGACAGTGTGAACCAAGAAGGGGAGGATAATAAAACCTACTAAATCGCCTCTAGTAGCAGAACTCAAACCTACAACTCGAGATCCACTCTGAGTTCTGCCTTCCAGACGTCCAAGAGTTTGTTTCTTCTAAAGATTTGAGTAACTTTTCAGCTCCACCCCTACTGAAGCCTCAAGCATCTTTCCCTGGGTGTCTAAAGAAGGATCAAGCTGTGAGATTTTTGATAAGCAGATCCGAGAAGTTGAGATCAAAGTACCGCTGCTGGATGCCTTTACACTAATTCCTTAGTATCAGAAATTCCTCAAGGCAGCTATTAAAGAAATAACCAAGGAGATAGAGGGGATGGCGTTAGATACCTTTGAGTGCAAGGCCTTAGCAAGTAAGGATAATTCAGGAAAAGCTTGATGACCCATGAACATTTACTCTACCATTTTCTTTAGGCCATCTAACCTTCAAGAAAGGCCATTGTGATCTGGGAGCTTCTATAAGCTTGATGCCTCTTACTGTGGAAAAGAGACTCGTTTTAATGACTACAAGTCATGTAAGTTGTCTCTAATTCTGGCTGACAGGACCATAATATCTCCTCATGTTTTGTTGGAGGATTTGCCTATCAAGATAGGCAATGTGGAGGTTCATACAGACTTTATTGTAATAAACATGGATGAAGAGCCTCAAGATCCATTTCTTATAGGCAGACCTTTCTTGGCATTGGTTGGGGCAGTGATTGATGTTACGAACCAGACTATTGAGCTTAATCTTGGAAAGTACATAAGGCTAGAGTTTGATCTAAAAGGGGATTCAAAAAGACCAACCATTGAGGGCCAAAACTTTGTCATTAAGGAGGTCATTGATCATGTTAATGAGACCAATGAGGAGAGGACTCTGGTTCCTCTCTTACCATCACACTAATCAATGAGTATGAAGAGTCGAGCTTGAGACTCTAAACAAGCTCATTTGGGAGGAAGTCCCAAGCATATCTCTGTATATATATACTCGGTTTAAGGTTTTAGTATTTGCTGTTATTTCTTTTGCACTCTTTTTCTAGTTTTCTTGTGGTTGAATTGTCTGTCTTTCAGGTTCTAAGCTCGATGGAACCGAGTGCTATGTTTTTGGCAACAATTAGGGAAGGTTGAAACCTAACGAGCCAAGAACTAGCTGAACTCGAAGTTGCAACTGGAAGGCATTATGTCAAGTTCTGAAAATTTTGGCTAGGGAACTATAGAAATCAAAACTCGCAGTTTGAGTTCTCAAGTTGTGCCCAACACACGGCTTGGACTTTACTAAGGGCCCTACTTGAGTAGTCAAGTGCTTGTATCCTTTTGTGGTGATGTACTGAGTGAGTAATGCCAATAAGTGACAAATTCTAGAGTATTGTGTGTTGATCCCCTATTACTCACCCAGTTCACTCAAGTACATCACCCAAGCTCTTAGCCAAATATTCTGATTCTTTTTTAGCTTAGACTCACTTGCTTAATCACTGAATTTAATTGATCAATATTAGGATTCAGCTCTTATCGTTTCACACTAAACCAACTCCATATATCTTGTCTTCAAATGTTTTATATACACGAAAATAATCCATAAGAGTCTGGGACAGTCACTGAACAGATAGAAAATAAGGTTTCGGCTTCTAAGAATCAAGAAAACAGGACTCAAAACTGGTTGGTCAAGTGGCCCAAGCGAGTTTGCCCCATTTGTGCTTCTAGAATGGGTGGTTAACTCAACTCCACCATGGTTAAGCGAGTGGGGACCATCGAGTTAAGCTTTGTGGAGACAAGAATGAGCTAATTTGATTTGTGTGGAGGAGAATGGACCATGGGAAAGCTGTATGGCCGAGTGGGAGACAAGCATGGATGGGAAAGGACATAAAGCTGGACAAAAGAGTCAATGCTTGTCCTTTTGTGTTAGATTTTTTTCCCCACGCCATCCCTATAAGATTCTCTCCTCCCTCTATAAAAGAAGCCACATCCTCCAAAAGCACTTTACACAAACCCCTCAAACACTTTCTCTCACTACAAACTCTCTTTCTCGGTTTTGCTTAACCGAGTTCCAAGGAGAAGATAGCAACTCGCCGAGTTGTAGCAAGTTCTCTGTGCGAGTTCTGGTGCATGCAGTTCGTGGGTTGAGCTTTCCGATCAAAACAATCACAACTCACCACATACACTTTGAGTCGCCGCTGCAAGTTCTGGTTTAAAAGATTTGCGGCTTGGTTTTCCACGATTCATAAGTCAGAACTTGAAGGTGTCACCGCGAGTCGCTGCCACAAGTTTACTGTTCTAGAGGTCTGAAAAATATTTCTAGGTTTAATTTTCTCTCTATCACTATGTTTCCTTCTTCTCTTGCTTCTAGGCGTGCTCGACAGATCCGCTCAAGGGCCAAGGATAAGGTTAGGGACATAAAGAAGCCTAATGATGATGCATGCTCAGAAAAGTTACCGGAAAATTCAGAAATGAAAAAGAGTAGCTTAGCTAGTCGGAGTTTATTCTCAACCCAGAAATGATGACGATGAGCCTACCTTGGAACGAGTTGGAGGAAGTCCTGGTGTTGCTATTTTTTCCCCAACTCGCCAAACAAAGTCAATTACGGGGTCTCTTGCTGAATCGATCTGAAGCGCCTTACAAAGGGAGAAAATGAGAAAGCCACTTTCTAGGATGAGTGAACATGGACTTGGTGGACTCAATGGAGAAGGAAGCCTTGCACTGGTTATTGATAAGGGTAAAAAGCCAGCTTCATCATCTGAAAGTGAAGGAGAGACACCTAGAGTGATTAATGAGGAGAAGAGAGGTTTTCCAATGAATGTGGATGAGGTCCAAGAAGCACACTTTAATGAGACTGTTAGGTCTAATAATGATGGTGGAAGGGATGAACCAGACACTTGAGTAACAAGAGCTATTCAAGCCCTAATGGAAGATGGGCAACAAGGAAGAAACTTGGATCGCATTTGAAGAAAAGGATTAAGAATTAAGGGAGAAATTGATGAAGAACAATCCAAGGAGAGCTTATGAAGCATTGAATGCAATGAAGTTTGAGGGGACACTCTATCCACACCTAGAGACTATAGAGCAGGTTCTGATTTCCAGATATGTGGATTTGATGTTTGATGCATGTGGTCTGTCCCACATTATGTACTCGCCTTCAGGATGCACTAAAGAAGAAAATGTTCAGTTCTTAGCCACTGTTCAGGTTCAAGAGTTTACTGAGAATGTGCCAGCTTTGCATGAGCGAGATGGTGGTGGATACATCACTTCCACAGTGAACCGGAAGAAGTACAAATTCACACTGAGAAAAATCCAAGAACTCTTCCATTTCCCTCCTGGAGCTGCAGCGTATACAAGCATATATGAAGAGGAGTTACGAGCTGTGATGTATGATTAGTGGGCCAAAAGAGTTCACGACCTCTAAAGGAAAAGGTACGCCATCCAAAACCCTTGCATAAACTATATGCATTGTGTTGTGGCCAATGTTCTCTTTGCTAGACTGATGTGTGTGATTTTGATGGTTTTAGAGTCTTATTTTAGGTTATTTTGCATTCGTCTAGATAGATTTTCTGTTTACTTAGGTCCTTTTAGGTTTGTTTTGCTTTTTTTGCATTTGCATTTGGAGTCTGGAGTTTTATCTAGGAAAAGGAGCAGAAAAGAGCTGAAACTGGAGCTAAGGTCAATTGGATCAGCTGCTAGGCAAAAAAGATCATGCAAACTCGGATCGCTACCTCGCAGATCGCAGGGCGAGGAATGCTTAGAACGCTCGAGAAAAGATGCCTCAGTCATCAGCCTCAACCCATCTGTCGTGAGGGAAGATCAATCCTTTCATTGCAGGGATTATACTCGGTCCATTCACTCAGTCTCAACCCACGAGGGCCAACACAAGAAGCACTCCTTGGTGCCCAAGCTCGCGCAAGGACTCCGAGGGCAAGATTTACAGAATTCCTGGTTAATCGACTTAGGTCGATTTGACCATTAGAGTTATGCAATTAACCCTATAAATACCCTCTAATCAAACTCTTATCATGATCTTTCTGATGTTTTAGCTGAAAAACTCTCTCTATTTTATTGTTGTTTTCCATTATGCTTGTTGAAGGTACTCTTTATGATTATGCTCTTAAGTTAATGAAATAAGTTTGTTCTTTATCTTTCTGATTGCAGTTTCATCTTAAGCTTTTATTTATGTTTATGCTATTGAGATCAACCCTACTCCTCCGTCCTCACTCCATGACATGCGAGTAGATCCAATTTGATCTCCAGGATAGGGTGAGAGGAGGTGAATTCGTTGATTCCCTCGCCGTTCTAGCCATGATCTGAACTCCGATCTCTTCTAACTAGGCTAAGCTTAATGCTAATCCCTCCCTGATCAAGAGAGATCTGATTTGGACCGTGACCTAAGGCTAGCGCCGATGGGAGAGGAGACCAAGTGCCTAGTTAGTGATAGTTTGATCCGCCGAAGAGAGATCTAGTATGTGGGTCGGCTGTTAGACGAGTTGGGCTAAGCTTAATGCTTTTGATTCGGTCTGATCACGGCTAGGGCCATAATGGATCAGCCAATTTGGATAGGGGTCTTCACCGCGAGAGCGGGTGGATCTAATCTAGTCCCGATCTAGAGATCGCTTTAACAAGTTCGGCGAGTTGGGATCGGCGAGTTTATCACCGATCAACCTCCCTATCCTCTAGATCCTTACCTTTAATCTTATTTCTGTCTTATTGCAATTTTTGTGCTCTGTTTTTAAGTCATTTCTCTGTTTTAGTCATTTCCATTCTGATTTAATTTTGTCGTTTAGTGTAATTTTTCTTATTCACTAGTTTGCTAGCTCACTTAATATCATAGCCTACCATAGTGACAGAATGGTAGGTTGCTTGAACTAAGATCTAGTAGTAGATAGGTTGTTTACAAGCATCTCTGAGTATTTGGTTCGACAATTCCCATCTACTTACCACTATGCTCAATTGATTTGATCTTAGGACCAAAAAACCCTTTTATCAAATTGGCGCCATTGCCAAATCGGATTTGCTTGTTCCAATTTATAGTTTACTAGTCTTAGGATCAAGTTGTGTGTTACTGATATTATAACTTGTCTGTGTTTCACTCAGCTTGGATCTATAAGGACCAAGCTTCCATTTTATTGACAAGTCGTTGTTTCAGTCCTTGCAGGCCTCGTAGGTAACCCTTGACATCTGGCACCGAGGACAGATACAAACTCATTACCCTTGCGTTAACTCCTGAGAATTAAACGAGTAGTCAGTGCGAGTTAGTCAGTTGATGCACACACGATTGAAAGGTTCTCACCATTTTCCACCACCCATAGACGATATCAACCAGCTCACTCGTGAGATCAGACGAGGTCGTACCAGAATGCAGCAACAACAACCAGATTTGGACAACACCACGTCAGGAACGACGACAGACGGAACACCTCCATTGGTAAATGAGGCCGCCCACCAAGCGCGAGCACAAAACCTAGCTTGTCACCCTCGCTGTATTGGTGCGAGCAATGCCACGAGTACACACGCGATACGGAATAGGATCCAACCGCCAGCGATCCAAAAACAATAACTTCGAGATCAAGAGTGGACTGATCTTGATGCTCTAGAAGAACAAATTCCATGGCCTACCCTCGGAGGACCCCCTTGATCATCTCGATGAGTTCGAGAGACTATGCACGCTCACTCGCATCAATGAAGTGAGAGAAGATGCGCTGAAGCTTAGGCTCTTTCTCTTCTCTCTTGGGGACGGAGCTCATCATTGGGAGAAACACCTTCCCACCGGATCCATCACCACTTGGTCGGAGTGCAAGCATCTATTTCTTACCAACTTTTTCTCCAACTCACGGACGGCCAAACTACAGAACAACATATCAAATTTTGTCCAGCAGAGTACCGAGTCACTGGCTGAGGCATGGGACAGATACAACACTTATCAGGCACAATGTCCTCATCATGGTTTCTGGGAGGATACTATCCCCAGCAACTTCTACCGAGGAGTTCACCCAAGGATACAAATGTTATTGGACACCGCAAGTCATGGGAGCTCTCCACAGCAGGAGATCAACGAGAGAAGAGCATTAATAGAAAATCTTGCTGTAGCTAATGGAAAGTACGGCGAGGAGTATGACCGAGCTGTCAGGGAAACTTCTAATTCGGACACATCCGCCCATAAAGAGCTGAAGCAACTTCATGAGAAGCTAGACAAGTTGCTAATCCACACCAAGCAAGTCAATCTTGTGGAAGAGGAAATCGTACAAGAGGGCGAGGAAGAACAACTGGAGGAGATTTGTTTTGTTGAGAATCAAAGTGGACCTAAGCCGTGGGTCAACTACAAGCAAAACCCGAACTTGAGGTATCAAAGCACAAACGTAGCCAACCCAAAAGATCAAGTGTATCCACCAAAGCAGCGGGTTTAGATACCCAAGGAACAATGGCAGCAAAGCCTAAAGCCGGCACCAGCTCCAACTCAACCACCGACAACAAAAGAGGACCAACCGGACGTGATGAATATACTCCAACAAATATTGCAAAGCCAAACCGCCCACCAGGAGGAAATTACTAAGAAGTTTGGCGAGGTACATAGCCGATCGATGCAAGCTATAGTGAACTCAACTGCAAGTTTGAAACCCTCAACGCACGACTGAAGTATGTGGATAGCAACCAAGCATCGTCATCCACTAAGGCCACCGGTCAGCTACCCGGAAAAGCCGTTCAAAACCCAGAGGAGGATACGGCTCATTCAATCACTCTCAGAATCGGAAAGGTGCTCCCATCAGTGGTTGGACCGAAGGAAAACGCTGAGGATAGCGTTATTCAAGCTGGGGGGGCAGAACAGGCCAAAAATAAAGCTGGTTGCGTTCAACTCAGGGACACACCTCACAGGCCTGAGCTGCAAGGAGAGGTTAATGATGATTTGACTACTGGGAAAACTACACAACTCAAGGAGAGCCCTCGCTCGCATGTGCAGCGAGGAGAAGAGCCAGACTGTCCATTCTGAATTTGACAGAAGGAGTTGCACCTGTAGTTGCAACCAAAGCCAAAGCACCTTTCCCTTCGCATTTAAAGAAGAATCAAGCAGAGAAACAAAATGTCCTTTTCGATATGCAAATGAGCGGTATAGAGCTAAAAATTCCTATCTTGGATGATTTTACTTTAATTCCGCAATACAAGAAATTTTTGAAGGAGTCGCTTAAGGAATGAGAAGAGGAATGTATGGCTGTTGGTATCCGATCATCTGGATCAGTATTGGTACCAGTTCTTCCACATCAAAGGAAAAGGTTCATCGCCGAAAAGTTGAGTGATTAGGGAATCTTCACACTTCCATGTGCAGTAGGGCACCTAACGTTTACTAATTGCTTATGTGATCTTGGAGCATCCAACAGTTTGATCCCACTAATCACTGCGCAAAAGCTGGGGTACTCAAACTTCAAGGATTGCAAAATCTCATTGGTCCACGCGGACAGAACAACAAGAAATCCAAGGGGATTGCTCGAGGATGTACCAATAAGTGTTGGCAGTGTGCTGGTTCCTACTGATTTTGTGGTATTAGAGATGGCTGAAGAACCTACTGATCCACTA
The DNA here is from genome assembly GCA_900406435.1 of Lepidium aucheri. Classification (NCBI taxonomy): domain Eukaryota; kingdom Viridiplantae; phylum Streptophyta; class Magnoliopsida; order Brassicales; family Brassicaceae; genus Lepidium; species Lepidium aucheri. The sequence continues at coordinate 8,379 of OVBA01006653.1, forward strand.
TTGCTGGGTAGACCTTTCTTGGTGTCAGTAGGAGCTTTGATTGATGTGCGGAACAGGACCATTGAACTAAAGGTTGGAAAAGGAGTTGGTATGATGTTCGACATAAAGGAAGGAAAAAAGAAGCCTACAATCGACGAGCAATGCTTTGAGATTGAAGGAACAATAGGGGGGATGGACGAGGATGCAAATGAGGGAGCTGTGGTTCACTTTGCAAACCCATACTAAGAGGTGTATGAAGAGTCAAGCTTGTGACCTAAACAAGCCCACTTAGAAGGGAATCCCATGTCTATCCTTTACTCTTGAAAACTCTTTTTAATTTCGTTTAAAGTTAATTTGTTTTAGTTTTGTTTTAAGAACAATCTTTGCTAGTTTATTATTGTTGTTATTGGGTATTTGGTATTTTGATCTACATCTCAGGTTCAAGGAGCCCTTGGCTGCACTCTTGGAAAAATTAGAGGAAGTAATGCCCTCATTAAGCCAAGAGCGAGTATGCCTCGAACCTAACCCTCGGAGGCAACAGAGCGAGCAGTGAGAAAATTTGACAAATAACCTGAACCCCTTAGGACATGAGGTCGAGGAGGGTGTGCGAGTAGTGTTCACATTACCTTGAACACCATTCATGGACCTACTTGCACACCTTAGTATCCTTTTATAGAAATTTCTAGTCAAATACATCTCATTATAATTGAAATACACTTACTATTCAGTGAACTCTTGAACATGAAGATTAATAGTATAAATGCTTTGAATTGATCCTATTTTGTTAATATGGCTAACTGTTTATGGATTTAAATATTACCACAAACAGGGAGCTAATCAGGACTCAGAATGGTCAAGGGGAAGCAACAAGAGCAGTTCAAGCTTGGGTTTTTCTGAATGGGTAGTCAGACCTAGGCGTATGCAGCGAGGAGGTTGAGATAGTGTAACCATTGGTCTTCATGGATTCGATCCCTAGAATACTACTTCAATTTGTTGTGCACTTTTAGTAGGATAATAAGGTTAAAACTCTGAGTACATCACAAACCCGAAGAAGATCTCATCAATTCAAGATTTGTCTTCTCTAATGAATAAGCACAAAGTCCAGAGTTTTACGAGACTAATCACTGCCTTGGACCGCTGCATCTTTTGATCAACCGAAAAGTGTCTTCCTTTTAAACTCATTTGAGGAAACAAGAATTTAAAGTGGGATGATACCGGTGAAAGGGCCTTTAGCGATCTTAAGAAATATTTGTCAACTTTCTTGATCTTAGCCATGCCCAAAGAAGGATAATGGCTTTACCGATACATCGTGATCTCGGCATCGGCAGCTTGTAACGTATTGGTTAGAGAAGACCACGGAAGTCAACAGCCGATCTTCTGCATTAGCAAATCTCTTGATGGAGCAGATTCTTGGTATCCGTCGACCAAAAAACTTGATCTTGTTGTAGTCGTCTCGACAAGAACGTTATTACCATACATTTAATCTCATCCAATCATTTTCTTGACCAACTATCCGCTCTCAATGATCTTGCATAGCCCGAATCAGTCTGACATGCTTACTAAGTGGGCTATCGAGTTAAGCGGGTATGATATCAAGTACAAAGGACGTAGAGGCACCAAGTCCCAAGTACTAACTGATTTTTTGATCAAACTAGCACAAGAATTGGAACCAGTCGAGACATCTCAAGATGAAACACAGAAACTTTTTGTCAACGGTTGCACAACATAGTTTAGGTGTTGGAATCTCAAACCAAGGAAATATTGGAACAGTTATTCCGGCTGGCTTTTCCTGCATCAAACAACAGGGCTGAATACGAAGCATAAATTTTTTTAATTTGACTTGCTAAGGAACTCGAAGTAGGCAAGATAGAGTGCTTTTGTGATTCGTTAGTAGTAAACCAAGTTAATGGAGGATACGACTCTAAAAACAACCAAATGGAGGCCTATCTTAAATTCATTTAGAACCTTATCGAGGGCATTAAATTCAATATCAATAAAATTTCATGGGCAGAGAACACCTCAGTCAATGCCTTGGCAGATTTAGTTTTAACGTCTGATACAGTCGAAAGATGTATCATTCAGGTCAAAATTATCAATCAATCGGGCAAAAAATTGCCAAAGGGAGACTTCGAAGTTGTATCGATAATTACAGATATCTCTGATCAATTCAACATGACTACTCTAGAAGCCAACCCATTCTTAGAATTGTTTGACTGGAGACATAAGATTTTAGCATATATTCTGGACAGAAAAACTCCTGAAGATAAGCGATGCAAACCCAAGTGCCCTAACTATTTACAGAGTGATGGGAATCTCTACCGCCAAAACATGAATGGAATCTTGCTGAGTTGCATTCATGGTGACGAGACGAGACATGTGATGCAAGAGACAACTGATGGTGCAAGCAGCAATCATTGTAGTGGATGATATTTAACCTCTAAAATTTGAAGTCTCAGATACTATTGGCCAACAATGGCACAAGATTATGAAAAACACGCTGCTAAGTGTGAGATGTGTCAACAACATGCTTTTTTAATTCACGCCCCGATAGAAGAACTAACAACTTCAATAATGTCATATCCAATTATGCGATGGGTGATAGATATAGTTGGGCCCCTAACGGCATCTAGGCATAAAATGTTATCAATTATTTCACTAAGCGAGTGGAGGCCTATACTTATTTTTAGATTGACAACAAGGATGTTCAGTAATTTGTCTATAAGAATATCATATGCCGCCATGGCCTGGCATACAAAATCGTAATTGATAACGGCTTCTAGTTCCTCTCGACAAAATTTGGAACTTTTTTGTGCAATTTGGAAGATAAGATTGAGCAAGTCAGATTAGATGGCGTGCTATGGTCGCATCGAACAGCTTTGAGAATGTCTACCAGCCGAACTCCTTTCTAACTTTTAAATGGAATGGAGGCCTTAACACCGGCTGAAGCAAGCGTTTCGAGCATTCGACGGTTAAAGCTCTCAGCTGACGAAAACTTGAATAGATCGCTTTACAAAAATAACTTAGACAATCTTGAAGAGCTCTGAGACAAAGCCTTCCTCTACGTTCAAAAATATCAACAATAAGTTGTTAAGTATTACAATGAGAAAGTTCGAGGCCGACATTTCACGAAAGGAGACCTCGTCCTATGAAAGGTTTTTGGAACCACTGCAAAACTTAGTGCTGAAAAATGTGGTGCTAACTAAGGAACATAAATTATTTCCAAGAATGTCAAATCAGGCGTCTACAAATTTGTGACCACGTTCAGAGATCCAATTCCCAAAGCTGGAATTCCATCAACCTGAAGCGATTCTATTATTAGGCGGGAAAACCATCGGTGCCCTAAGACTATTTTACTAACATATTATTTTTGTTTTTCAGCTAATCTAAGAACAAGAACTATGTCTTTAACTTGATCCATGCAGGGTACGTAAGAAACCTAAGAGTGCAGCTATAACTTAATAAAAATCCTTTTCAGGATAGTATAGCATGTAGCCAAGATACACTCAGACACATAAAAAACAAAAAACCGAGATGAACTCTCGGAAAGCATAAAAGAGCCCATGAGATGTTCTCCTCATGAACGGCAAAACAACAGGGTCCATCCTCTAAAAGTCGAGTCTGTCTCGCACTAAAAGAGCTGAGTCATATTTGCACTACATGAGCTCATGAGATCTTCTTCCCTTAAAGAGCCAAGAAAAAGGGTCCGTCCCCTAGAAGTTGAGTCATATTTTCACTACATGAGCTCATGAGATCTTCTTCCCATAAAGAGCCAAACCTTAAGTTGAGATCTAACGCTCAACTAACACTCGCAAAAGTCGATGTCTACCTCTCGCAGAAGTCGGGATCTAACTCTCGCAAGCCCAAAGTCAAGATCTAACTCTCGTAAATCTTAAGTCAAATCTAACTCTCGCAAATCTTAAGCCAAGATCTAACTCTCGCAAACCTTAAGTCGAGATTTTACTATCGCAAACCTCAGTCCAAGATTTAACTCTCGCTTTTAAACTCTAACATGTATATAAGTCAAAACTAAATCTTAAGCCAAGTTAAACTGAGTTCTAATCCTTAAAAGTTAAAATCAAGATTCTTTCATCTTTCGAGTTGAGACATAGCTCTCTCACTATTCAATGGTTGAAGATTTAATCTTTGACATTTCCAAAATTTGTGTTTGGACTAAAGACAGAAGCCAAGATCGATTCTCACAAAACGACAAATGAATGCGAAGCAACAACTAAAAACAATATACTCGGAAAAGGATTTTTTTTATTAATACCAAAAGTTTTCATCAAAATACAAGGTTTTCATCATTTATAGATACCATAACATAAAATAACTTTAATTCCTGAATGAGGAAGCCAAACCATCACGATATCAATTTCTTCCTCAGTACCCTCGGCTTGTCCCGTCTTCTAGGAAACCTGTAAAGAAATAATGTCATCATTCAAAACCATATTGATCAAAATGAAAGTGTGGAAATGTAAGAAGTTCAAAAGCTTGAATACTAACTTGAGGACGATCAACAATCCTAATCACGGAAATCTCGTTAGGGTCAACGTATGCAACATGAGATTCCAAAACTTTTTCCAAAGTAGTTGTCTCTTTTGTCAAACCCAAAGGTTGGCCGTCTTCAAATCTTGGAACAACCATGTCACCAGAATGCAGCTCGGTGATGACCTCATTGTCAACTACTGCTCGAGATGCCTCCACCTCCTTCGCCACATACAAGATAAGATTAGCTGGAACCAAGATCTTTTTACTCTGAAGTGACCATAAAACTGCTGAGAACCCCGTTGAGCAGAATTTAGACGAGCATTCAAAATTGCCTCAAAATCTTTGAACCGAGACGTGATGCGTTAAAGACTCCATACACATTTATTTGACATTTCTTCCCGGATCCTAAGTCGCTCAGAAATAACAGCTCGATCAAGCTTGGAATCAAACTCAGTGATATACATTGTAATTTTCCACTTTTATATGCATCTTATACAACATTTAGGTTGCACTTCCACTCATTCTAAGGTAGATTTCACTCACTTTGCATCTTCAGAGTCTAGGACTAGACATTTGCATATTCTTGTATGTTTTTCATGTTTTCAGGTGTTTGGAGTCTAATTGAGCAGAATGAGAATAGAGACGTAATGTGTGGGAAAGAAAGATGGCAATGAGATGTGGAGCAAGGAAGAGAACGACCAAGGAAGAATAAAGTACCAAGCTGATTTAGGAGACAAAGATACATATCGGCCGATCCGCTCTAGGTCGCTGCCAATTCGGGACGGTGCAGGCGATCCAGCCTATATCGGCCAATCTGATATGTGTGATTTTTAGTGTTTTTAGAGTTATTCTAAGTCATTTTGCATTTCATCTCGGTTGATTTTCTCTGCATTTAGGACTGTTTAGAAGTAAATTGCACTCTTTGCATTTGCATTTGCATATTGGAGCTTTATTCAGGTAAGAGGAGCAAACATGGAGCAAACATGGAGCAAATATGGAGCTAAGGAGCATAGGAGCAGTTGTTGGAGTACTCAATGATCAAGGAAGCAGCCAACAAGAAGGATTACAGACATCTCGCACATCCAGCTTGCAGTCTTTATCGCGGGGAAGACCAAAAGAGTACCCTGCAGAAGCTTCATGACCTCAAATATCAAAAGAAGAATCTGCCTCGAAGTCTCACCTCATCGTCATAACTTGAGGGAGGACTGAAGAACTGATGCAAGACCTGAAGACCCTATCTTGGAATCATCCTCGGACGTCGGGCTCGCAACAAGATCGTGAGTCAAGTTTCTCAAGCACACTTCGTAGTTCCTACTCGCACAGGTGCATGCGAGGGCCACTTTACAGAACTCCAGTTTGACCTGGCTCTGATACCATATTGTAACACCCCAAATCACTAAACTCAAGTTCCAATACATTTTAGCAAGGTTTTGGGCGTACCTTACACTTAACCATTTTAGCAAATTGTAACACCCCAAACCACTAAACTCAAGTTCCGATACATTTTAGCAAGGTTTTGGGCGGACCTTATACTTAACCATTTCATGTTCCATATTTCACTAAGTCAAAATTCGATTTCAATAGATGTGATAAGCCCAATCAGTTCATAAATAAAGTTTGGTTCCATTCTTATTCAAAACTAAGTTCAAGGTTCGAAATCAATCGATAACTTAACAATAATGAAAACGTTTCTAGCATCAAGTTCAACTTCAAATAACATAAATAAAACCCCCAATTTCCATCCCTAAATCCACCTCCTCTCCCTTCCGCCTTGGTCTCGCTCCTACTAGCCACATTCTCGCTCATTGGCTGAGTCATTACCTACAATCACACAGATTGAATAAGCAAACAAATTTTCTTAGTGGTTCGGTCATTCCGTCCCACTAGGCTATAAACAGAACATGTATTCAATAATAAATCAAATAAACCAGAGAACAATCACGATTTTAGGGTTAACTCATCGATTAGTTTAACTACTCGGGTTACTTCCGGATCAGCTAAGTAACCTTTAAATTCAGAGCATCATTCTTAACATATCACAAACCCTCAGGTTCTTAAGTCACATATCACGAACCATCAAGTTCTCAAATCACATAAACAAACCCTCAGGTTCTCAAGTAACAGAGTCCGAACACATGGTTCGCATATTACATAAACGAACCCTCAGGTTCTCATATCACAATCACAATTTCGATCACATGATCCTTCCTTTCACACTTAACCATTCAACCTAACCATTCTAGGGTTCCTTTCAACCTATTACCAAACACGAATTCTAGGTTAAACCTCACGATCACGAACTCACCTTTGCCTTAGCTCTCTTTCGGGTTTCTCTTTGCACTATGGGTCTCGATTTGCCTGTTCTAGCTAAAACTTCAACTCAATTCAACCTCTTTCCTTGCTTCCACTAGATCGATTCTCTTAGCCTTTCTTCGAGCTCTCTCTTTCTTACTTTAGGTTTAATTTGTGGATTCTATTCCTAAGAGGGATTAAGGATCTTATTTATATGCGCTAATTAACCTTACCCTAATCCTAATCTCTTTTAGTTGGGCCAAGCTTAAGCCCCTTTTAATCAACACTTTTAAACATCCTTTGGCCCATAACAAACAATCCTTGGCCCATATCACATTGCTCTTTTCATTGGCCCATTAGACTACTCATGACCTTTCACGAACCAAACTTGTTTAAGACTAAACACAACATGTCCGAACCTAGGAGGTTCATGTCCAAGCTTGGACTGACCATATCCGATCTGAACCAAGCTCTCCGATCCAACCAATTCGTCTGATCCGGACATTGCTGTCCGAACTGACCGTGCGGTCCGTGCGGTCCAATTCAACCGTGCTTTCCAATCCGACTAATCCTGTCCGATCCGACCGAGCTGTCCGATCCAACCAATCCTGTCCGATTCGACCATGCTGTCTGATCCGACCAATCCTGTTCGATCCGACCGAGCTATCTGATCTGTCCAATCTTGTCCGATCCGACCGGTTCAGTCCCAATTCTCAAATCTTGTCCTAAATTCCTTCCTTAACTTATTTTCCATGGTTTTGCTTGATCTTAATCATTCCTTAGGCTTCCAATGCCCTTCCTTGGCTTGACTATACCAAATGGCCTTGTTTGGTTTGTCCGTTTGTACCGCATTCTCATACCGCACGTAGTGCATTCACGGATTTACCGAACATGGGTATTACAATTCTCCCACACTACATAGGATTCGTCCTCAAATCTAATGGATGGTCTAACCATCTTGTGTGTCAAACAGATTGGGGAAACTTTCCCTCATCCTAAGTTCCGGTTCCCAAATAGTCTCAAGTTCCCCATCGAAATCCCATTCTATTTGTACCATTAGGGTTTTCTTTCTACGATCCATTTTTATCTTCTTATCTAGGATTCGGACTGGATTTCCTTCAATTGTCAAGTTATCTCTTAAGTTCCTTGGGGTTCCCTCAAAAACTCGTTCTCTACTTCCTAAGCACTTCTTTAACATTGAGACATGGAACACATTATGAAATGTTTCCAATTCTACGGGCAACTCAACCCTATATGCTACTTTTCCAACTCTTTCCAGAACCTTATAAGGCCCCATATACCTTGGTGCC
>OVBA01006654.1:0-16441 GCA_900406435.1 Lepidium aucheri
ACAATCGCAAATCGAGCTTGCAGTACTCCAAAAGCACGCTCCACATCTTTTTGGGTTGCTTCTTGAACTTTAGCAAACAACTCTGCTTTAGGACCTTGCGGTAGTGATATAGATTGCATAAATGTATGCCATTTTGGATAGATACCGTCGGTGAGGTAGTACGGTAAATCATACGTGTGTTTGTTTACCATGTATTGTACCCTTGGAGCTCGACCGTGAATGATATCATCAAAAACAGGTGACCGGTCGAGGACGTTGATATCGTTCAAGGTTCCTGGAGGACCAAAAAAAGCATGCCATATCCAAAGATCTTGTGATGCTACGGCCTCTAAGATAATAGTTGGCTTTCCGGATTCACGGGTGTACTGTCCTTTCCAAGCTGTTGGGCAATTTTTCCACTCCCAATGCATACAGTCAATGCTCCCTATCATCCCGAAAAACCTGCGTATCTCTCCAATATTGAGTAGTCTTTGAAGATCCTCTGATGTGGGTCTTCGTAGATACTCATCTCCAAATAACCATATTACTACTTCAGTGAAATTTTCTAAACACCTAAGTGCTGTGGTTTCACCAAGTCAGAGATATTCGTCAACCCCGTCAGCCAAAAGACTGTAACCAAGCATACGAATAGCTGTCGTACACTTCTGTAGTGTTGATAGGCCGAACCTCCCTACCGCATCTCTTCTCTGTTGAAAGAAGCGAACATTTTCCAATAGGCCATCGACAATACGCATGAATAATGGTTTGTTCATGCGGAAACGACGTCTGAATAAATGACTCGGATACGTTGGATCTTCACTGAAGTAGTCATTCCATAAACGGATGTGGCCTTCTTCGCGTTTTCGCTCTATGTAAGCACGTTTCCGCTGCTTTTTTGCTCGCGTTTTCTGTATGCTGTTGAACGTATCTTCAAGAGCATCGTCTAAAGCCTCATCCAATCTTCGGTCCAGTTCATCGGTCGAAGATGATGACATATTTCCTAAAACGTGTTAAAAGAATTTGCATTTTTTAAACCAATGTAATTAGTTAATTTAAAATCATGTAATGTTATTATAAGCTATATAAATAAGTTCATGTAATCTTATTATAAGTTCATGTAATCTTATTATAAGCTTTCGTTGTTAACAATACCAACTGAAACAATACCAATTTGCTTGGTTTGTTAATAATACCAAATGAAACAATACCAATTGAAACAATACCAAATTGAAGCAATATCAATGTAATAACAATTGAAGCAATACCAATTTAATTAAAATGATAACAACAAGAAACACTACATTTGTACCTTACTGGTAACAAGAAGACACTAGAACAGAGAGTTTTACAGAGTGAGAGAGATAAGAGAAACAGAGTACAAAAGGAGAGCAAATGATATTGCTCATACACGACTACAAACTGACTTATAAAACGAAGGTAGAGCAACAAAAAACCCATGAATTGCTTCAAAAGAGACTTCCCGTGAGTGAATATTGAAAAGATATCAGGTTTGTCTTCAATGGTCACATGGTATCGTACTTCACCTGAAAAAGAAACGACAAACATATCAGAAATCAAATCAAACACACAACGACATATCAAACCAATCTATTGTAATGTAAACTCACATCAACTCAGACATTAGTTTGAGCTTAAGGTTTAACTCCATCTCGGTTAGTGGCTCTTTCTTGTTTAATAAAATCTGAAGCAGATTATTCCTAGAGATTCGTTCTTTTGTTTCCAGCATCTCTGCAAGCTTTCCCAGCTCCTGTTCTTTACCATTCTTCTTCTTACAATTAGCCGCTTTGGCTGCCTTGACTCCCATTGGTCTCCCCTCTTCGTCTGCCAATGCTTCTCCTGCATCCAGATCCACATGAGATTGTTTACGTTTCTCCTTCCCACCTTCCTTATCCACATAGACTGAACACCATTTCTTATCGTGTCTCAGCTCCCTCCAAGCGTGTTCAAGTGTGAACTTGCACTGGTGGTCATTGTAGAAGATGTCCAACGCATGTTTCATCACGTCATTATCATTCTGCCCGCTCCTCTGTTCCCTTAAAGCTACTTCATAAACACCAACAAATTTGCACACCTGGTCGTTGATCCGAGACCATCTTTGCTTGCATTGACTGGCCTCTCTAGGTGTTGTCCCAATGAGCTGTGGATTCGAATTGTAATAGTCTTGGATCCTCTTCCAAAACGTCCCACTTCTCTGCTCATTGCCAACTACAACATCCTTGCTCGTGTTCAGCCAAGCCCCTATGAGGATTACATCTTCTTGGGGGCTCCACTTCCTCCTTTGACAGACTGCAGAGTCATCTGGACTCTGGCTGCTACAGCAGACAACTTCTGGTGATCCTACTTCATACCTACTTTGACAGTTTAAAAGGCTCATAAAACCTTGGTGTGAGTTCATTTTTAAGGAAAAAACAGAATGTTTCTCTCGAAGGAACACAGAGAATTATATAAGTGAAAGTGTGTTTAACTACTACTAAACTTAACTCCAATCAGTTAGAGACAATTGAATTCTGTCTACCACCTACTTAAGTTAGTACAGAACATTTAAGTTCAATGACAGAATGTTTATCAGTCTTAACATTCAATGACAGAATGTTTATCTAGCTGTACCACTCAAAAATAATGTTTACCTAGCTGTACCACTCAAAGCAACTGACACATAAGGGATTCTGAGGTAATGCAATACACTTAAATGCTGAATGACATATTCTTTATCAATGTAAATGCTTAATGACAGAACATTTAAGTACAAGTACTGAACACATACCTGTAAAGGTTAAGCAAAGATCCAAGAGGATACGTGGGACATTGAACACATGTCCAAGCTCAGGATTGCGATCTACAAGCTCACACATTTGATGTAGATCATTTGATGTAGCCACAGAGAAAGGAAATATTAATTATATATGAAACATTAAGATTGAGAGTTTATACACACAAGCATGGATCAAAACAATTGATGGGAGAGTTTAGAAAAGGGGATTAAGAATTTAGAAAAGCCTTAAAGCTCATTCTATAAATGTCCCCATGTACATACAGATTCAAGTAGATAAACTCTGTAAACATAAATAGAGACTAGAAGTACTTTCTTGACATATATATTACGGTGATTTGTGAGACTATAAGTTGGATTCACCATATACCTTTTAATTAGGATATCCAAATCAGCAATATAGTGCAGTGCAAATATGAGGGTAACTAATATGTTACCTTGAGTTTATCCTTCCAAGGTGCAGCTTCAGGCTCTGAGAAAGAGAATACAAACTATTAAGGATCAAAAGAAACACTTAAACAACAATGTGACTAAGTCAACAGATGCAGATTCACAAAAAAAAAAAAGATAAAACCAATGAGTTTTAGAGCTCAATGAGACCAAACTCAAGGAGTATGGATGATTCTACAAATTTGATAGCTAGAACAAGGAATCAAGAGCTTACAAGGTGGGATTCTGCAGCTTGAACATAAGAATTGGCTCTCGCTAAGTCAGAAGAGCTAAGGTAGTGGGCAGCCAAAATGTTGCCCAAAACACAATCTTTATCATACAATGACGCTTCTAAAATCACTTTACCCTCTCTTCCATAGCCAAGAACCTTAATCAGCCGTAGGACAAAGTCAATGGGTGAAATAAAATCATAAAACATAACTTGAAACCTAAAATTATCATCTTTGAGCAAAACAATTCAATCAATGACTGTAAATAAAATAGCTCGAATCGACAAAACAATCAATCCTCTTCGATAATTACAAGACACTGTAATCACTTCCTATATGTTCAAAAGAAGACAGATTGACAAAAACCCACAACAATGGAATTCGATGTAAGATTGAGAAGCAGAAGATTATCAACTGACCAAATCGAACCCTATAAACCCTAATCGATTTGAATAAATTCTCAAAACCCTAATACACATGAGAAAATTCCAGAGTGATTCGAGAACAGAACGCAAACACTAAATCGAACCCTATAAACCCTAAATTGTGACCCGATTATCCCCAAAAAATTGAAACCCTAACTCCCCAAATTTTTGCAAACCATTTCCCCCAAAACCGCAAACCCTAACCCCCAAATTGTGCAAGCAAAGAAGCAAAACTATTCAAAATCAAAGAGAAATCATGAGTACAGCTTCGATTTACCTCAGAAAATGAAGAAGTCGACATCGTCGATGAATCGCCTTGTGTTCGCCTCTCACTCGCCTCTTCAAATTTTTTTTCGTTCGTTTCGCAAAAATGAGGCTCTTCTCCAACCCCGAAACACGAATCAAAGAGAGGACCAATCTACAATCGCCACATCGCTTAGAACTCGTGTCTTAAATTCTTTATTTAAGACACGCTTCCATAATTTCTTACCAACTTAATTAATATTATAATCAAAAAATTGTTAAGAACCAAAGCTAAAAACGAGTTAAGATATGCGTTACACTTGCTCTAAGAGCATCTACATCTCCAAACCCCTGTAGGGGGTTCTTAAAAAAAATAAAAAAACTATTAAACTTTTTTTTTTAAGCACTAAGCCTCCTAATTTACAATATCCACCGGATGTTTACTCAATATGTATAATTGTATACATATCATTTTCATAGTATTTTATAATTATTACTACTGAGGTAAATACAAAAAGCACAAGATCAAGAGAAGCAGGAATGTTTAAAAGCAAGAACTTTTGATAATCTCAAAACAAGATAGATTTATGATTAGTGAGCTTATTAAGATAGAAATATAAACTAAGAAATTGAGATAGCTCATAATGAGCTTTATTGTGCAAGAAATGTAAAAGAAAGAAAAAACTTAGATAGTACTTAAGATCAAAGTAATTTGTATAATCGATTTCATAAGATTGAGAAGGAGGAGAGTTGCTCCAAATGGCAACACAGTAGGTTAACTTACAATGGTTCTCATAACACATATTTATACTACTTGCTAAAACCTAACCACATGTGTAGATGATAAACATGGATTTGTAGACTTGTATTTTGTAATAAAAATAATAAAGTAGTAAAATCATGAAAAATTGGTTTATAGGGAATAATTAAGAAAAATAAAATGATGTGACAAATTTATAGAAGAGTGAAATAGGATAACATAACTGGTTGAGAGAATAATTGAAATTGCTTGGTAGAGGATTTAACAAATAGATTATTATGTGGATAGCCTCATAGGCTTTATTAGTATAAGACTATTATAACGTTGATATGATACATAAATTTGTTGAACAATTCTCCAATTTTGCCTTAGCATACATTTGAGAGGCAAACAACAAATATGAGTTTTTGAGCATGATGCTAGTGTGATTTCATTTTACACAAAACCGTATAAGTTTGATTATGATTATAGATAATCCCGTGTTGCGTTGCTTCCACTTATTGCATTAGCACGAACCATTGTCCAACAATTCTCTTCGTGGAAGGCTTTGATGGACGGTGGATCTTCGTTTGTTGCTGTTAAAACAGTCCTCGATGAATTGATTGGCAGGGAATCTTAGTTGTAATGTAAACGTCGTCGTTTTGATATGGTCTGATCTTAATAAACTTATTTGGGTTTAGGATTCCAAACCGGTTAGAGACTGTACAAACAAATTGATTCTAAACTTTATTAAAAAATAATTTGACAAAATCTGAAATCAATCTAACAGAAGTCTTATTTCGTGTTTTCACTAAAATGATATTCAGATTTCGCAGGGTATTAACAACCAAATTGTCTATTTTTAATGGGTCAAATATATGGCTAAAAATTCAAATTGTCTATTTTGAATGGGCCGAATATATGGCTAGGAAAAAAGATTGCACCCTCTTCAAGCTTTTGGGCCTATGTTAGCCTTTTCATTTGTAGTTCTGGGTCTCACTGTCGGCCTAATTGTTTGGTCACTTTTGTACCCGATCCTACACCTTCAAGCCCATTTTCATGGACCCAAAAACCTCATAATTAACCCTAGGTTCAATTCATTCACAAAAAGTCACGAGGCTAGCACAAAGCCATTATTAAACAAATAAATAATATTGGCGCAATATCATGAAGAACAAATTTAATATTATTATTTTATTATAAAATATTTTTCAATTTTGTAACAATTATTTTATTTTATTATCGGATTCGAATCCGAACATAAACCAAAAATCAAACAAAAAAATTTTAATATGTAAATAAGAATCAGGAAATTATATTTAGTTATACAAATAACTTTTTTATATTATATCACTATCACATTAATACTCGTTTATATAACCAACTATATAATATATTTTTTATTGTAATTAAAAAAATTAGATTACATTGTTGTAATTAAAAAATTAAATTAATTATAATGTAAACATGTAAGTACTCGTGTATTAAATAGGTATATATGTAAAGATTTGTGCATTAAATAGGTAAATAGGTTAATATGTAATGCATTAAATAGATGTATATTTAATTATTTTTTTCTTATTTGATGTATATCATAATATTTAATTATTATTTTTCTCTTGAAAAAAAAAGTGAATGAATTGAAGATAGAGGGACCTGTGAAGGTGTGAGAAAGAAACTATCTGTTGAAACAAAAAGTATATATAGATCACCCATATTTATTCTGCATATCATTTTTTTTTCTTTTGGCTTTTGTTTTTTTTAGTCGAGCCTTCTGAGATGATTAAAATTTGGTATTTCATAACTAATAGATTGGGCAGCTGCCCGCATACCACCTAAAAAAAATATTTATTATTTTCTTTAGATGTCTATCTATGCTTCCGATTTTATATCGTTATATCTGCTCTCTCAATTTTCTTTTAGAGAGAGCAAATAGATCCTATCCCCTATATCGAATCATTTTCCTTTCCTAATGGTCCTGACTCTCACAACATATAAAGATTATTAGGATGAATCTTCTTTCACTCCTATTAACTAGAAGGTTGATTCTTGGTTTAGTTTATGATCTCCATTCCCTTCAAAACTATGGTCTCATTTCCAAATTTTGAATATTTAAATTTATTAAGTTTTTAGATACCAATGAGTGACTCAAATCTTAAAGCTATTTCATTTAGTTTTCTTATTCGATGACTTATAATGTCAGACTGTAATTTGGTGACTTATCCTTTCGAAAAATTTACTATCTCCCAAAAATTATCCTCAATCTCAACATTTTTATTTTCATTCATCAACCATCAAAGACTATCATTTTTCTTTCTTTCTTTTTTATTTTTTCTATATTTTCCATTACCTTTCTCTTTCTTTCTCCATTATTCTATACATCAATTTCTATGTTAATTCGAACTAATTTATATCATTTTTTATTTTGGTGTAAAATTTCATTTTATCTTCTTTACTCTTTCTTCTTTAGAATTCTATGTGTATTGTATAATCTAATTTTGTTCAACAAGCTACAATTCTTCTAATTGGTTTCTAACTATTACATTAACTTTTTGTTGTGCTAAGTATCTTTGTTTATTCTTCTATATAAAGAGGACCTTGCATCATTTCTATCATAAGTAAATTTAAAGTTTTCATCTCTTTAGCAAAAAAAAAAAAAATTAAAGTTTTCATTTTCAAAATTTCCTTCAAAAATAGTTTTTCAGAAAATCAAGCAATTTTTGACTAACAAATATTTCAAAATCTCACTCTTTTCTTGTATCTTTGTAGCATTTTATGCACTTGTTTATTATTTTGCAATAAAAACAGAAAAATGGTTCTTAGTTTGATTATTACTTTCAAAGTGAGTTATATTCTTGTAATGATCTTTCTTTACAAAAAGAAAGTTTTTCTTAAAAAGTTTTATAAATAAAAAAGCTGAAAATTGTTGTTATTGGATTTTTATGGAAGTTGTTAGGTGTATTGGCATAAATGGGTTAATTAGAGTTTTTGTTTTCATTTCTACATATTCGAGAAAAACAGAAGAGTTTAAATGAATGGTCCAATATTTTCTTCTTGATGAGTTATACTCATATAGTTTCAATATGTAAAATTTTGGAAATAGAGACCTTTTTTTTTGTTTTTTTGACAGTCTTGTGCAATTTATGTACTTGTAGTTAGCAAACTTCAAAAGAAAAATATTCTCATAAGTATACTATCTTACATATGTTCTACAATTGCTTTTATATTCAGAGAAACAAATTTCTTCTTTTGAAATTTATGTGTATTGCATATCTAATATTTGTGCAACAAGTTACAATTCTTCTAATTGGTTTCTAACTACTACATTAACTTTTTATTGTGTTAAGTATCTTTGTTTATTATTTTATATAAAGAGGATTTTGCATCATCTCTTTTCAGTAAATTCAAAGTTTTTATCTCTTTAGCAAAAAAGAAAATTTAACAAATCAAAATTTTCATTTTCAAAATTTCCTTCAAAAATAGTTTTTCAGAAAATCAAACAATTTTTGACTAACGAATATTTCAAAATTTCACTCTTTTCTTGTATTTTTCTAGCTTTTTATGCACTTGTTTATTATTTTGCAATAAAATTAGAAAAAATGGTTCTTAGTTTGATTAATACTTTCTAAGTGAGTTATATTCTCGTAATAATCTTTCTTTACAAAAAGAAAGTTTTGCTTAAAAAATCTTATAAATAAAAAAGCTAAAAATTGTTGTTATTGGATCATTATAAAAGTCGTTAGGTGTATTGGCATAAATGGGTTAATTAGAGTTTTTGTTTTCATTTCTACTCTTCTAGAAGAACAGAAGAGTTTAAATGGATGGTCAAATATTTTCTTCTTGATGAATTATACTCATATAGTTTTAATATGTAAAATTTTGGAAATAGAGACTTTTTTTTGTTTTTTTTGATAGTCTTGTGCAATTGATGTACTTGTAGTTAGCAAACTTCAAAAGAAAAATATTTCCATAAGTATACTATCTTACATATGTTCTACAATTGCTTTTATATTCAGAAAAACAAACTTCTTCTTTTGAAATTTATGTGTATTGCATATCTAATTTTGTGCAACAAATTACAATTTTTCTAATTGGTTTCTAACTACTACATTAACTTTTTATTGTGCTAAGTATCTTTGTTTATTCTTCTATATAAAGAGGATTTTGCATATCTCTTTTCAGTAAATTCAAAGTTTTTATCTCTTTAGCAAAAAAAAATTAAAAAAATCAAAGTTTTCATTTTCAAAATTTCTTTCAAAAGTAGATTTTTCAGAAAATGAAGCCATTTTTGTCTAACGAATATTTCAAAAATCTCACTCTTTTGTTGTATCTTTGTAGTTTCTTATGCGCTTGTTTATTATTGTGCAATAAAAACAGAAAAATGGTTCTTAGTTTGATTATTACTTTCAAAGTGAGTTATATTCTCGTAATTGTCCTTTACAAAAAGAAAATTTTTCTACAAAAAATTTATAAATAAAAATGCTGAAAATTGTTGTTATTGGATAATTATGAAAGTTTTTAGGTGTATTGGCATAAATGGGTTAATTAGAGTTTTGTTTTCAATTCTACTCTTTTAGAAAAACAAAAGAGTTTAAATGGATGGTCCAATATTTTCTTCTTGATGAGTTATACTCATATAGTTTCATTATGTAATATTTTAGAAATAGAAATTTTTTTGTTTCTTTGATAGTCTTGTGCAATTGCTGTACTAGTAGTAAGCAAACTTCAAAAGAAAAATATTTCCATAAATATACTATCTTACATATGTGTTACAATTGCTTTTATATTCAAAGGAACAAACTTTTCTTTTGAAATTTATTTGTATTGCAGATCTATTTTTGTGCAACAAGTTACAATTCTTCTAATTGGTTTCTAACTATCACAATTGTTCTAATTAGTTTTTAACTATTACAATTCATTACTCTCGTTTACATTAACTTCTTGTTGTGCTAAGTATCTTTGTTTTTTCTTTTATATAAAAATGACGTTGCATCATTTCTTTTCGATACGTTCAAAATTTTCATTTCTTTACCAAAAAAATTCAAAGTTTTCATCTTCAATGTTTTTATTAAAAATAGATTTTCAGAAAATCAAGAAATTTTTAACGAACGAATATTTCAAAATCCCACTATTTTGTTGTATCTTTGTGGCTTCTTATGCACTTTCTTGTTATTTTGCTATAAAACGAAGAGATGTATAAAAAATAGAGTGGTATTTAGTTTGACGATTACTTTATGAGTGAGTCCTATTCTCGTAATGGTTTTACTTTACAAAAAGAAGGTTTTTCTTAAAAAAAATTATATCAAAAAGCAGAAAATTATTGTTATTGGATTATTATGAAAGTTGTTAGGTGTATTGACACAATTAGGTTAATTAGAGTTTTTGTTTTCATTTCTACTTTTTTAGAAGAATAAAAGGGTTTAAACAGGTAATCTACTATTTTTTCTATGATAAATTATACTCACATAATTTCATAATGTAAAATTTTGGAAATAGAAGATTTTCTCTGTTTATGTGACAGTCTTGTGTAATTGATGTACTAATAGTTAGTAGACTTCAAGAAAAAATCCCATGTAATGTTCTACATATATTCAGAGACAAACTTCCAAACTTAAACTCGAGCCCCAGAAACTTAAGATAGCTAAGGAACTCAAAATGCAGAAGCTAAAAATTGTCCATAGCCATCTTTTTTTTTTTTTTTTCATTGTACCTTTTTAATGTTTAAGGTCCACTAACTTTAATGTTTTTTTATGTAATGTTTTTAGTTAGACCAACATTAACGGGGGGTTGTAATGGGTTTTTAGTGGATTAGAAATAATAAAATAATTGGGTCATGAATGATGATCCATAAGGATCGTCTCTTAAAGAAGAAACGATGGATGAAATTAGAGACGGTGACGTGGCCGAATTGTGATTTGTAGTTTTTTTTTTTTTTTTTTTTTTGTCAACCTTTTTTTNATCGACAAGGCCCGATCTATAGCAAAGCCCAAATTCTTGCACCTGAGAAGACTCGAACCCGGGTGCCTGAGGTTTTGTAAAGTAATCACTATCACTGGACCACCTATCCTCGGCATTTGTAGATTCAGATTAAAAATAAAAATTAAATTAACTAAAATTAAAATTAATATTATTTTATTTTTTAGATACCCACATTAGAGACTACCAATAATCACACTCCATAACTCAAAACAAACAACAATCTCTAATCTCACTTTTCTTCTACTATATTAATTAAATATTGCTTAGATACCCTAATTAAGAACCCATCAATAATGTTGCTCTTATTAAATGTAATGATTTCTTTTTCTAATGATTGTAATGTTCTTTTAAGGTGAATGAAATTTTTGTGTCAAAAAATACCCTTTCTCTTCTTCTTTAAATTAATAATTATGTTATAATCTTGAAAGACATTAATCATAATCTTATTATCCCGTTACTTTGGAAAATACATAAATTTTAGTGAAAGCTTATTCTCTTTCTCTTTCTTTCTTTATATTTATTTAGCACTTTCTAGAACGCAAATATGAATTTCAAAAATATAAATGAGATTTTTTTTTGTTCTTACGAAGAAAGAGGAAATGTGTAGTTACATACATGAGATAGAAGGAATAAGAACCGGCAATAATAGCTATATGAACCCGAAAAACTACTTATAGAATCTGATTAAGTAGTTACATACATGCAACAGAAACAACTCTAAAATGCGTAGCCGTTCAATGACTCCATGTCTGTTGTGGTTACTTTATCAAAATCATCATTAATTTACTAATCTTTCGATTATTTAAACCAAATAACCCATCAACATGTACTACTATTATACAATATTATTGGAATTAGCTAGTATGAAAACTCTAAAACGTGCAATGGATTTTTAAGCAAGAACTGTTGTCAATCTCAAAATAAGATGTATTTGTGTTTAATGAGCTAATTAAGATTGAAATAGAAATTAAGAAATGAGATAGCTTATAATGAGCTTTATTGTACAAGAAATGTAAAAGAAAGAAAAACTTAGATTGTCTTTAAGATCAAAGTGATTTGTAGAATCGATTCCATAAGATTGAGAATAAGGAAAGTTGCTCCAACTAGCAACTCATAGGGTTTAAACAACTCATTTTTTATTAGTACGAGATTATTATAACGTTGATATGATACATAAATTTGTTGGAAAAATTCTCCAATTTTGCAAACAGTATGAATATGAGTTTTTGAGCATGATGCTAGTGTGATTTCATTTTACACAAAACCGTATAAGTTTGATTATGATTATAGATAACCCCGTGTTGTGTTGCTTCCACTTATTGCATTAGCATGAACCATCATCCAACAATTCTCTGATGAATCGAGCTGTTGCTAAAGACGATGATCCTCCCTCCATTAAACCCTTCCTCGCCGCAAGAGCCATCTCCTTAACCTTTTTTCTCATTCCCTCTCCACTGTCCATTAATGATCGGATGGCTCTCACGATCTCGTCACGAGTCACCAAATCCCCACGACCAGTCAC
This sequence comes from Lepidium aucheri, assembly GCA_900406435.1. Classification (NCBI taxonomy): domain Eukaryota; kingdom Viridiplantae; phylum Streptophyta; class Magnoliopsida; order Brassicales; family Brassicaceae; genus Lepidium; species Lepidium aucheri. Next base: position 12,338 of record OVBA01006654.1, read on the forward strand.
GTAATCCATCCGCAGATCCACTGCAAGACCGACCTCCTTCACCAATGTGAAGGCATTAAGCTGTTGCTCTGCGTACATAGGCCACGTGGCGAGAGGAATACCAAACCATAAGCTCTCGAGTGTCGAGTTCCAACCACAGTGAGACACAAAACCTCCTATTGCTTTGTGGGCCAAGACTTCCACTTGTGGAGACCAACCACATACCAATCCTTTGCCAGCCACTCGGTCCACGAACCCTTCCGGCAACAAATCGTTAGCTTTTGTCTCCACGGAGCTTGTTCGAATTGACCAGAGAAATCTACAGCCAACGAGTTCCAACGCTTGAGCTATCTCCTTCGCTTGTGGCTCATCAACACTTCCTTTGCTCCCGAAACAGAGGTACACAACAGATGAGTCTGGCTGATCCTCAAGCCATGTCATTATCCGATCCCGATCGACCTCTTCCTCGTTCGGACTCGCTCGATCCTCCAAGCTGAGAATTGGTCCCACTGGGTATACCGGAGGGAAGTTCTTCTGGTGAGCAAAATAGTCCAAAGGGTGCGGCTCAAGCTCAGAGAACGAGTTTACCAATATTCCCTTCGCATTGGCGAATTTAGGAGCGAGTTCGATGTAACCGTCGTGGTAAGCATCTCTATTGAACAAACCTGGCGGCATGAATTTCGTGGGAATAGGGTTAATGAATCCAGGAATCATCAATTCCTCATCACCGGAACTCTGATTGAACTCAGAGGCGATTTTCTGATGCCGATCGGGAAGATATTTCATCATACCCAAGTATCTAGCACTACAAGTCAGGAATATGTAAGAAGGAAGATTGAACGCGTTACCAACATCATCAATCAATGAATTGCAGAAGAAATCGAGAACCAAACCAGCAACTCGAACCGAATCTGAGTCACCACGACGCAAAGCAACGATGCTAGAAACAGCTTCTTTGATCGAAGGAGTAGCTTTCTTAACGAGATGAACTATGTAAGCTTCAGGAGCTCTATGATAGAGATCCAACGGCGGAGGATCATTAACAGAGGGAAGATCATGGAGACGGATTTTGGGCTGTGAGGCGATGAGAGATCTAGCGAAGACGGAGGCGTGAGGGGAAGCAGATGAAGTGAATTGAAGGATAGTTATGGTGTGAATCCGATGGTCGAGATTGAGAAGACGCTTAGCGAATTCAATTTGGACGAGAAGATGACCTGTGGAAGGAACTGGAATGAAGATTAACTCTATCTCCTTCTCCATCTTTCTTTCAACTTCCATTGCTCGAGATTTGGATGAATTAAGAAAAAAACACACACATAAAAACCGGGAAAAAAAAAACGTTTCTAAAATTATATTTTATTTTAACATGATAATATTATAACATTATTTATTTATTAAAAAGTACAAAACCTGAAAAATAGTTAATTAAATTCGATCGCCGAGAATATCACCGACAAAATCTCCGGTGGCCACCATTGAAGATCCACCGTCACTAACAGCTTTCCTCGCCACTATCGATATCTCTTTAACCTTCTTCCTCACAGGATTATTAACGTCCATTAGAGATCGGACGGCTGTGGCGATTTCATCGGCTGACACGACCTCAAGCGTAACCCTATCACCATCCGCCACGTAATCAAGCCTTATCTCCACTGCTAAGCCTAACTCCTTAACCATCTCAAATGCGTTTAGCTGTTGTTCCGCATACATTGGCCACGTGGCAATTGGAACACCATACCATAGACTCTCCTGTACAGAATTCCACCCACAGTGTGACACAAATCCACCTGTTGCTTTATGGGCCAAGATTTCCACTTGTGGAGCCCAACTACATATAATTCCACGGCCCATTGTTCGGTCAACGAATCCTTCAGGAAGTGGCTCGTGAGGCTCACCATCTCCCGCCATGTTCGTACGAATCGCCCAGATGAATCTACATCCGACAAGCTCAAGTGCGTGAGCTATCTCTTTGATCTGAGGTTCAGGGAAAACTCCCATGCTCCCGAAACAGAGGAACAAAACCGATGAGTCCGGTTGCTTATCTAGCCACTTCATCATCTCTTCATATTGGGCCGAAGCTAAACCAGGATTTGTACGGCCCGTTAAATTAAGAACAGGCCCAACAGGATACACGCGAGGGTAATCACTTCTTCGAGAAAAATGTCCAGCAGCATAAGGCTCAACTTCACTAAATGAATTTACTAAAATACCCTTAGCTTCTTTCAAACGCCTACCAATTTGGATCAGAGAACCAGAAGAGAGTTTATCGAACATACCAGGCGGCAAAACTTTCGCCGGAACGCGATTCACAAACGCCGGAATCGGTAGCTCTTCTTCATCGGAGATCAAATGATTTAGTTCCGGTATGTATTGTAGAAATCCTAAGAAACCGAAGTTTGAAGTCATGAAGATATACGAAGGAAGGTTAACCTCACGACCGATGTCAATCAAACCGACGCAGAAGAAATCGAGAATCAAACCAACGACATGACTTTCAGAAGATGATGAGACTGAATCATGGATGGTTGTTCTTAGACAAGGTATGTTTAAATCGATGAAATCGAAGATGTAAGTTTCAGAGGAAGTATCTAGAAGCTTGATTGGAGGTGGATCGTGAATCTCTGGGAGGCTAATGAGTCGGATTTTAGGTTCAGAGGCTGTTAGAGAAGCTAGAGAAGCGTCGGCGTGAGGGGCATAAGGGAGATTCATGGAGAGAATTGTAATCATGGAAATTCGATTGTCGAGATCGATCAGACGCTTCCCGAACTCAATCGTTGACAAAAGGTGACCTGTTTCTGGCAAAGGAACGAATATTAGCTCTGCTTTCTTCATCTCTATAACTTTACTCTTAGCTTTTTCGGAAGAAAATTAACACACTGTAAAGTATTTTGTTTCTGCTATGTCTTAGTAATGGACTCGTGGATTGCTATGTAAAGCATAGAAAAGTGTTAATTATTAGTTTTTTTTTTTTGACACATGTGTTAGTCTTGATGAGCATACCAAAGTGGAACAATAATTAAGCAAAAGTATTGTTTAGTTAGCACTTAGTTGTAAATGTTAATGTGACTTGAAATAAAATACACTGAATGACAGCAATTTAAGTTTATATATTTGTGGTCAAGATTTAGCCCAAAAACAATATATATTTGGAGTTGGTCAACAAAAGTGGAAGGATGAATTATAGAAAAAAACCAAAACTATTCTTTAGTTTTGAATCCATTTGAATTGTTTAGGTAGTAGTTGTCCGTATTACTCTTATGTCTGTTTCGACTAACACTTTAGAATTTATTGCATAAGATAACCTTAAATCTAAGTTATTTGTATTCTAAGCGATTATTAATATAGCTTCATGTTTATAAAACACTAGATATGAACCTGTACGATGCACGGATATATTTTTATTAAATAATGCTTAACATATATTTTGAATAATGACTTAGAAATTTATACGTTATTCTACAGTTTTGGATGGTTCAGTTTGACACATAGAAGGATCTCTTTATTACTAACTTCTGAAATCCTATTTTATATAATATAATAAGATTTTAACTTAATAATAGTAAAATAAAATAATAACACATTAAATTTAAAAAATTTCACCTTCTTTGTTGTTCTTGATGTAAACGAAAACAAATAAATTAAATTGGAGAAAGTTTGAAAAATTGGAAGGTATTGAAAATTTGTCTATGTATTTATTTATATATATAAACTAGATGATGTCTCGTGCTATGCACGAGTTATGTAATATTTATTTTTTTATTTTTTTATTTATAGTTTGATTTGTATGTGTAAATTTATTAATTACTTAATTATATATATATTTGATATATTAAAAATAAATTTATAGTGATCACCAATATCTGTTGTACACGAGATATATTTTTTATTTCTGTTTACTTAAGTTTTGATGTATTACAATTTACATATAAATGTTTTTGACTCGTGTTATTTATGTTTTGACTCATGTTCATTTATGTTTTAGACTCGTTTATAACTTAAATTTTAGACCTGCATTTATTTAGGGTTTTGACCCAATATTTATTTAGGTTTTAAGAACTGTTTAATTTTGTTGTATTATACATTATCGATTGAACACATATTTTTATTTATTAATATCATAAGTAA
>OVBA01006655.1:0-16434 GCA_900406435.1 Lepidium aucheri
ATAGCTTATAAAACGTAACGTAAGTACAGATATTTTACGTAGACACTTTTTTTTAAGGTAACTTATAAAACCTTATAGATATATTAGAAGCATAAAAAATTTATAAGGATTTATAAGCAAACTTATAAAAATCTTAGAAACATGAAGAACACGAAGAAGACGAAAAACACAAAAAATGAAATTCNGTATGAAATTCTCTAAATCGCGAAAAAAAAACAAATGAATATACATCCAAAAAATGTAATAGATTGCACAAATAAGAGATCGAGTAATCATAAAGATAAAAACGCAAACCTAAACCTAATAACCGCAGATATAAAGTTCAAAGTATCAAATCACAAACCTAAAATCGCAAAACTCAGATCTGAAAACGAAAATCGTAGAGATTTCTTTTGATTTTAATGAAACTTTAATCGCAAGATAAATCGATTAAAATCGCAATACTTTAATATAAGAAAGAAAGAAGCAGAATGTCGAAATACACTAAGGGGGGAAAAAGAAGCGGAAAATATAATTAGGGTTGTAAAGGCAATATATAAGGTAGCTTATAGAAACATACATACAAACATTTATAAGATAGCTTATAAAACGTAACGTAACTACATAGATTTTACGTAGACACTTTTTATAAGGTAACTTATAAAACCTTATAGATATATTAGAAGCCAAAAAAATTTATAAGGATTTATAAGCAAACTTATAAAAAACTTAGAGACAAGAAGAACATGAAGAACACGAAAAAGACGAAGAACACGAAGAAGACGAAAACACACAAAAAATGAAATTCTCTGAATCGTAATAAAAAAAATGAATATACATCCAAATAAAGTAATAGATTGCACAAATAAGAGATCGAATAATCATAAAGATAAAATTGCAAAGCTAAACCTAATAACCGCAGATCTAAAGTTCAAAGTATCAAATCACAAACCTAAAATCGCAAAACTCAGATCTGAAAACGAAAATCGCAGAGATTTCTTTCGATTTTGATGAAACGTTAATCATAAGATGAATCAATTAATATCGCAAAACTCAGATCTAAAAACAAAAATCGTAGAGATTTTTTTCAATTGTGATGAAAATTTAATCGCGAGATGAACCGATTAAAATTGTAAAACACATATATGAAAAACGAATCAGAAAATCAGCATAGAATAGATGTTTCAGTTTTTTCAAAATCGATTCATCGACTCGATGAATCAAAAAATCAAAGAATCAGAAAATCAGTTCAGAACTGAAAGAAGGGTAAAACTGAAATTACAAAAATTAGAGGGGCATATTTTGAAAAGTTAAATTCGCAGGGGCATTTTTGAAAAAAGATACACTGAAAAGAGTAATTCTCAAAATTTCTCTAATTTTTAGTACACATGAAATAACAAAATCTAAAATACTCAAAATTTAATAGAAAATATATAAGTATATTGTTATATTTTGAGATGAATATAATAGGAAATCAAGCACTATTGTTATTTAGATTTTTAACTCATATTTATTTAGGTTTTTAGACACATATTATTTAAGTTTTTACATTTTTGTTCATTTAGATTTTTAAATCCATCTCTATTTAAGTTTTTAGATCCATATTCATTTTGGGTTCTTATACCTATGTTCATTTAAATTTTTAGATCCACATTCATTTAGATTTTTAGACTCATGTTCCTTTAACTTTTTAGACTCATGTTCATTTAATTTTTATACTCGTGTTTATTTAGCTTGTTAGTTAGACCCGTGTTCAAAATAATTAATTTTTAAAGTATTTTAAACCAGTTTTCTATTTCAGAAATTACATTCTTTAATTTATTGAGAGAAATAATAATTTGAAATAAATATGACATAAATTTAGATAATATTCGTTGATATAATATATGATTGTTGGTTCAATATTATATCTCAAACAATATTTTGAAATTTAAAATATTGATAAATATATAAAGGAAAGTTGGTTTAAAATATCTTTTACTAACAATATTTATTTAAAATTATTTTTAAAATTTAATGTTAAATGTGGTTTCTATATTGGTCAACAAGAAATATTCAAAATTTAAATCATTGGTAAGTAATTAATTTTTATGAAATCTTGATATAATACTTTTATGAAAATATATTTATTTAATGAAAAATCTCAAATATAATTATTGAATATTCTAATATAGTTAATTTATGTCTAGGAATGGAACAATTATGAATAGTTGTTTATAAGTGTTAAACTAAATATTAGTTTTTTGTTTGTATATATATATATTGAAATATTTGTTTACAAATCTATAATATTTAATATTATTTGAGTAAACATACTAAGTAATTTATTACATTTCATTGATAATTAAATAAATACATTATTAAATACCGATGATATTTTTATGTAAGGATGATTTAAAAGGTAAAGAGTATTTAATACTCGAATAAAAATCACTAACCATATCTTTCATTAAGTTTTTAATCATTTACGAAAATACTAAAAATTAATGGTAAGTTTAGTTACTATAGTTAAATTATAGTGATATAATCAATCTAAATAGATAAGCAAGTGACCTTTAGTTCAGTGGCTGGTGGTAAGTCTACTAAAAGCAGACGCACATGCATAATCAGGGATCGAGTCCTACTGCCTACGAGATTATATAGAAATTTGGCTAATGGACCAACCTTTGTAACCCATATTAATATTACCGTTGACAAAAAAAATCAATCTAAATGGATTTCAAATTTGTTTTTGTAAATTTTATAGTTTTCGATAAACGAATTTCAAAGCTAATCTTGAATATTATAACTAAATTTATTACATAATCAATGTAAATGTAAATTCTATGTTTCTATAATTGTAGTAAACATCAACTATTATATGAACCTCTACCAAAATCATATATACTTTGTTTCGTTTCTATAATTATAATAAACAGTTCTGATGATATGGTTGTAAATTTATTTTGAATTTCTGTGTTATAGTAATGAATACTATAAACTGAATTAGATTATCATAATCTATTTATTATAGATAGATCAAATAGTAACAAATAAATTGTTTTTGTTTATATTAAATGCCATTTGTTATGTGGTAGTACACAATTCTGATTATATGGTTGTAAATGTAATTAATTAAATAAATCTCAATATTCAAGTTTGTAACCGTTTAAAAAATTGAATTAAATGATAATCTTAATTACTATAACTACATTATAGTGATATAATCAATTTAAAATGAATTTCAAATTCTTTTTGAATAACTAAAGTAAATGCTAATCCTAAATAATAACTAAATTTATTATATAATCAATGTAAAGTGAATTATATGTTTATATAATTGTAGTAAACATCAATTATTATATGAATCTCTACCAAAATCATATACTTTGTTTCTATAATTATAATAAACAATTCTAATTACATGGTTGTAAATTTATTTTGGATTTCTTCATTAGAGTAATGAATACTATACACAAATTCAAATTATTATAATCTATTTATTATAGATTGATCAAATAATAACGAATAAATCTTATTTGTTTATATTAAACGTCATTGTTATATGGTAGTAAACAATTTTGATTATATGGTTGTAAATGTATTTCAAATTTAGTTTACAATAATTCTTTTCCATCAACAAAATGTAATTTGTCATTAATGCTTAACAATTAGATGAGTGTTGATGTTATATTTTTCGGTTATTACATTATAAAACATGTAATAGAAAAAGAATTTATATAATATATTAAGAGCAAACGTGTCCATAGTTTATATGAAAAACAAAAGATTATATAATATAGAATCATTAAAAAAACAAAAGATTCAACATAAATTATATATTACATGTTTTAAATTCATTACCACCAACAGACCACCAATTTTATAGTTCATTTGGATAATAGAATAACACAATATCACCAATTCGTCCACCATAAAGTACTCTAGCTCAATATATCTTTTGACATTTTTAAGATGTAAAGCGTTGTGTCATACAAAAGTCTAGATCTTGTGTCCATGTCTCTCATCAACAAAAGTCTAGATCTTGTGTCCATGTCTCTCATCAACATAATATTGTACATAAACGAACTTGATCTATTTCTTTTATAGCCAGTAGAAATAGCAAGGGGGATAGAGTTTATTAGTTAATCTGCAAAAATTAAAAATTGTATGTTAGTTGTATGATTAAACAAAAATAATAATATGAAATTAATATCAAACAAAAAAAACAGAATAAGAAAAGTACAATTCTTGACCTAGAAACCATAGGGGAAGATGGTAAGAATTAACTGACAATTGTAAAAAGATTTATGCTACTTGTGACCTAAAATTAATATACATATATAGAGTATTGTGTATTAGGGTTTTTGGAATTAATAAAATTCAATTTGTTTCTAATTTAAATAATTGAAAAAATATAAATTTGTTTGAAATTAATATGTATCCAACAAATCCTCTAATAAAATTAATAGGACATTTACATGATCAGAAATATTAATTTTGTATGGTATTGTACAGATAAATGGTTTCATATATTTTCCTTAATTGAATAGATAATTATACAATAGATTGTAAACAATAATTTGTAATGTTCAGTTATTAATTTTAAGTATATACTTAACATATAAGTTGAGAACAATAATAAATATCATTTATTTGTATATTTTCCAAAATTAATTTTTTAAATTCTCTAAACAAAAGACTAATCGCCAATAGTATAGGATGTAATATCCCACATCATCCTAAGGTTTTTTTTTCTAAAAAAAGTTACCTTTAATTATATAGAGGATATATTTAAAAAATTTCCACCCTACAAACTAAGCTTAGTACACAATATAATCATTTATTATATATTTCAAATATTTTAATGTGAAGATATAACCGAATTCAATAACTCATATATATTTTCAGTATTATAATCTATTTATATAAAAACAGTTTGTTTTCTGACAATGATTAACATATAATTAAGTAACTAAATATTCCATTAGCTATTACTAATATTAGTAATATGAAAATTATAAAAATGTAGTGTTTTTACTTTTATAATTATATTATGTTTGTTGAAATATATAACAATTATTTAAATTAGTAATAATATAATATATATAAGGAAATAGTAATTCTTTAATATATGTTAAAAATGCAAGAACATGAAATAAAGTAATTAAAATAAAATATATTTTTAAATGTAATTAAAAATTGTCTTAAATGTGTATATATATAGCATGAAATAATTGTAAAATAACCATTAATGGTCCGCATATTAAATAATAAAAAATTAAAAATATTAAAATATTTAAAACAGAATAATCTTTTAACGCGCAAAGCTTCTCTCCATCTCCATCTTCTTAAGCTTTAAGCTTTTTGTTGTGTTAGAGAAATTATTAGGATCACTATTTAGTTGGACACCTTCATCATTTCTCTTTGAATATGGTGTCTCAAAATCACCCTTATCCGATTCATCCAGTGTCTCTCTAATACCTATCAAAGAAAATGTCTAGTAATGATCAAAATATATAAGTAACGATAATTATATAGAGGATTGCTACATAGGTTGTTGGTAGAAATTAGAAAAAGGTATCAAATAATAATTACATTAATCATGTAGAATCCAAGAATGAAGAGTGTGGGTCACTATAAATAATGAAAATAAGAAGATCAAAATAAAACTTATATACTGTGTACATAAAATCTTAAATAAATGAATCATTTATTAATTTTGCTAAATTATTGTGCTCAATTTAATTTTAATGTACTCTTGTTATTGAATATTTACTGTAATTTCATATATCATTTATTAATATAAATATATAAATCATATAAATACATATTATCATAAATACAAATTTTCGTAATCTAAAAAATTTGGAGTACCAGTTTAAGTATTTTCTAAACCAACTAATATAATAAATAATGTAGATTAGAAATATATATATATATATTATCAATGCAAATAGATTTTGATTTACTTCAAGATAATGAAAACAAAACAATCAAATAAATATTGAACAATATATATTTTTTTATTTCTTTATTGATCCTATGATTATTATGTATTCGAGTAAAGTACTAAACAAATTATCTTATTGCCATTAGTTTAAAATAATTCCACATCTTTGAACTGAATATAAATTTAGTATTACAATTTGAAACTAATATTCTTTTGCCGATTATATGTTTGTAACTATGAGAATAATTCTGTTCTCGATTATTACATTATAAATAATGTACTATCGACATATTTAATATAATATAAATGAAAAAAAAAACGAGTCCATAGTTTATGAGAGAAGCAAAGATTACAACATATTTAGATCAAATTTTTTTTACAGCATATGGAATAACTGAAAGAAAAAGATTCAACAATAATTAAATATTAAGTGTATTGAATTTATCACCAACATGGTCCATAGTTCACTTTGATTTAGAAATATCACAATATTACCAACTCGTTCACCATAAAGAAATTTAGTTTTGATAAATTATTTAGAAAAACTTATGTGAAATGTTGTTTCAAACACCAGTCCGAATTTTGCATACATGTCTCTCATCAAAAGTATACTTAAAAAAACTTGGTCTTTTTATTCTATAATTGGTAGAAACTTTAAGAGGGTAAAGATTTTTTATCTAAACTGCAAAATTAAAAAGTGTGTTAGTTTTATGTTATAAAATAACAATAACATAAATTTAATAACAAACAAAACAACAAGAATATTAATATTAAATACCTAGAAACTATAGAGAATTAGTTTGAGAAATGAACCACAGTAGTGAAGAAATTTTTGCTAATGATAACTAAATGTAATGTGTTTATTTATAGTATTGTAGAGTATTAGTGTTTTCGGAATATTAGTTAAAATATATTTTCAGAATTAAATAAATAATTTAATGGTATTGCAAATATTTATTTGTTGATACTCATATTTAATTCAAAAGATGCACTTAACATGTATGTTGATTTTGATATTAAATGTCATTTGGTTATGTATTTTCCGAAATATAATCAATTTAATTTAATTATGTATCCAATAATTAATGAAAATATATCATGATTTATATCTTCCAAATCAGTTCAGGAATAACATTAAATTAATATTCGATTTAATGGATCAAATTTACTTAAATTTCAGGTAAAATGTAATCATACTAATTTTGTAGATTACAATGATTTAGATAAAGATTTTCATTTAAATTTTTCTATTAAATACATAATCAGTCGTAATCTAATCAATAAATGCGTTAAATATGAATAGGATTTCGCTAAAATACCCCTACAAAAATCATAGAATCCAATGATATTTCAAGTAATATTCAAATGCTTTCAAGGGCAGTTCAAATTATTAATATCCTTTTATTTATAGAAGATTTTATTTTATAATAAAAAGTGTTAGAAAATGTAGTAGTAGTGGTCATTTTACAAATCTTTCGGCACTGAGTTCGATTCCTACTCAATGCAAGGGAAAAAAAAATGGCTTTTAAGATATGAGGTTTGGTCATAAATGGGACCTTGCCAATCCACTTATTGTTTGAATAAGATTAGAAAAAATTAAAAGATTATCGTTATATATTAAGAAAGAAAAATGGAAAGCTTTCTTTGTCCGTCTGGGCCCAACTAGCCCACTAGATCCCACTTGGTGTTTTTATTGCTCTCATATAGAGTTTCAACCGAATTCGAACCTAGGTGCCACAAGACATCATTAGCGACTCTGCCACTAAGATACAATGCTAAGAAAAATAAAAATAAAATTTGCGTAGAACTAGAGAGAAAATAATATCAACAAAGGAAAAACGAATTATCTCTTTGGGAATATCCGATTGAAAAAGGAAAAAATTATAGCATGAACCAACCATTAGAGTCGGTTTGAATGACGTGGCAATTATGGGATCCATATATTTAGAGTTTATCATCGGAGAGAATTATGTTTTTTTTAAACTCCCAAATCTTCACCTCTAAACTCTAATAGAAACTAGCTGTTACATTCTATCTCACTCTTTAAACATGGTGGAAGACCCTTAAACACAGCGGAACAAAAACATGCAAGACTTGATTGAAGAAGTCTCGCGGCAATGGAGCTTGACTTAAAGAGTTCATGATAGGATCCACAAACCCCATTTCGTGTAGGTCTTATTTAACTCTGAGATCGATCTCGTCTCTGTTCTCCGTAGACAACCATGCATCTACAACGGATGGTTCGTTGCACTCCAAAGATGGGAAGACTTTCCATCACATAATTTCTTAACAACGTCGACATTTGGGTTCAGATTCAAGGATTACCTATTCAGTACACGTCAGACCAAACCTCATATACAGTAGTTGATACCTTGGGAGATGTGCTAGTTGTAGAGTTCCAAAGTCCCACTCTGATGCACCCAACTTTTGTAAGAGCAAGAATCTGTTTTCACATCACGGATAGGGTCAGATTCTTCCATTGGGTGAGATTCCAATATGACGATCTAGTTTTAGCTAAATTCCATTACGAAAACCTATCAAGACTTTGCTTCCTCTGCCAAAGGATTACACATAGCTCAGCCGTGTGTCCTTATGTGTACCCGATTATGAATGAGGATATGGTCCGATGGCTATGAGTGTTGACGAGAACCAAGCTACAGAAAGTCTAGTTTCTTACTCCTATCATCATTCTCTGTGTCCACAAATTCAAGATATTCAAAAGCAGAACCTACAATACAATCAGGATCAAACGCAACAATAATAGATACCAAAATTTCCACAGGTTTAACCGCTTCACGCATCAAATGCCACAAATGATGGATCTTAATACAAAGCATTTCCTTGAAGATAAGAGTGAAGGAAGAGCAGAGTATCATGGCTACTTTAGAATTGCAGGTACCTCCTCGTCAATGCATCCAAGCAAAAGGAGGAGTGTAAGAAATGACAAGTCAGCAAACCCTGCACTCAAAAGAACTAAAAGAATTTAGATAATTATCTACCTTTCTAAGTCTAGTACTAAGCTATCTATCTTTCGGTTCGTTAAATGTTTTCCTAGAAGCATTAACTCTTAATGTTAGCTTATGGTTTGTGTATTGGTTAGCTTTTGTTTCCTTTAAATCAAGTCTTTTGTAAGGGTTCGCAAACTAAATGCCATTTTCACTTCATATATGAATATAAACTATATCTTAAGGGGGGGGGGGGAACAAAAAAATAGAGAGAAAGTAGTGTTAACAAATGAAAAACGAATTATAGCGGGAACCAACGTTTAGAATCGGTTTGAGTGACGTGGCAATTATGGGCCCACATATTTAGAGTTTATTATCGCAGAAAATTTTGGTTTCTTATTCATCTCCCAAATCTTCGCCTCTAAACCCTAATAGAAACTAGCCGTTACGTTCTCTCTCACTCTTTGCTCCCCCATAATCTCTCTGCTATGAACTCATCTCGAGTTGATTCAAAGAAGCCAGCTATGTTCTCGTTCTCATCGAACCCCGAGTCTTTAATATCTGTTAAGACTCCTAACAAACTCGTTAAGAAGCAGATCTTCTCTTCGCCCCCAACAGCTGCAATCGGTGTGAAATTGCCTGAAAGGTGAGATTGATTCATTGATTTTATACACTATCCTGAAATTTGCATTCGATTTTTTCAAACTTTATTGATTTTTTGGCATTGCAGGTTTGAGATTCTCAAGGAACTTTACAATGCGTTGGACACTTCAATTAGATTGCTTAAATTAAAGGGTTCTTTGACAACATATGCCAATATCTGTCCCAAGATCCAGTTTCTTACTAATCGGTAAAGCCATTTACTTACTAGCTTCGTCTTTCTTCTTTCTTTTGGTTTGAATAACATTAATTTCACAGATCGTCGTGTACTTTGAGGTTTGAGGGTATAATTTTTGTTACATCTAATCAATATAATTTTTGAAAGTACATAATATTGTAGAGACTTGTTTCCATACCATAGTTCTTGATTTTCTGCTTGTGTGTCTGTGTGTTGTTTGATTGAATTTGTTTACTGTTCTTTTCGGCAAATGTGGGCCTACAGGATTTTCTCGTATGATCATCTGGCTCAGATGAAGCATATTTACCCGGAAGCCATTGAAGTAAAAAGAGTTCTGAAGTATGTTGAAGGTACTATTTGTCTCAAACCAAGCCTACACATCAGCCTAATTTGTGGAACTACATACATTTTCCACTCAAAGCTGGTTGAGTTTTACGAAACTCATCCTAAGGTACATATTGGGTTCCCAATCTACTATCTAGTCATGGCATTTTTGGAGGATGCTTATATTTCTGATTAATTTTCTCTTTTATTATCTGTATTCAGGACGAAATTCCAAAAGAACTGCTTCCTGAACCGTTCAACTCCCCCAAAAGGGATAGCTATTCAGACACAACAAGTGTAGGCTTAGAATCAGCTAAACTTAAAGAGTTTGATGTTCGTATGGAGGAGATGGAGCAAGAACTAGTTGTCAACAAAGTAATTCCAGATTCGGCTTTGTCCTCTCGCACTACGGATTCCACTTTATCAGCTGGCATTACGGAATCCTTATTATCACACATAGAGCCAAGAATAGCTGGAACCCCAGTTAAAGAATTATCCACTCCCTCCAAGAACTTATCCACACCAATCCGGTTCATGAGTGCTACACCGATGCTGCAGCAATCTAGAAGATCTATTAAGTTGACTCCAGATGGTAGTGATTATAATAACTCTGTTAGATCAACAAAGGGTTTAGCAAGGGGTCCATCCCGCAGTCTGAATTTTGATACTCTTGAGGAAGATGAAATTGTGAAAGAGGGAATCGGTAACAAATCGGATGATGAAGGAATCAAGAATGAAGCTGATGATGCTTCTGATGGAGATAGCCGTATTCAGTCAGTAAGTGATGCTTTTCATTGCAACCATTTTGCTTTCACATTGTTTCCGAGGTTTCATTGTTTAAAGGGACTGATTCATTTTCAGTTGCAGACTGAAGAGATACCAAAGAATGAACTCGAGAAGCACAATTTGCCTAAGCTTGTTGATTTGATTAATAGATTGTTTCACTCAACAAAGCGAACGGTCATTACGAAGGAAGAGCTTTTTCACAAGATTATAGCAAACCAAATCAATATAACCGATAGAAGTAGGGACTGTTAATATTGAAAGTCTGATAATTTCCCTTGCCTCTTCTTCCTTAACACACTCACAGTTGCTTTCTTGTTTGCATTCCCAGGGGAAGTGGAGGAACAATTAAGTTTGATGTTGCAATTAGTACCGGATTGGATCTCTGAAACAAAAGCATCTTCTGGGGATATTTTTGTTCGGTGAGCATTGTGATCCACTAAAAATGATTGTGATCCACTAAAAATGATTGTGATGTTTCTGATTTTCTTTGTGTTCAAAACATTTGTGTTTCTCGAGGCTCTAATAATTGTACATCTTCTGCTTTTTGCAGCATTAATAAAATGTCGGCTGCAGAAACTGTACGTGCGAAACTTGAGGAATCAACTTCACCGAATATATTAACTGTTAACTGAAGAACTATAAAACTGATTTTTTTTTTTTTTTTTATCATATCATCCTCACAGGATACCATTATTCTTCACAATCACTAGCTTCTCTTAAGCTGGTCCATTGTAATTTTCTTATTAAACATATTCGATGATAAATCTCAGGATACAATTATGGAGAAACGTTTCTTGAAATTAAGTAATGGACCAAACACTTTTGATTTGTGGTAAAGCTGAGCACTTCAAAAATAGACAGAAAGAGAATGAAACACTAGTGTAAAGTTGATAAGAGTTGGCATAATGATTACAAGCATCTGCAATAAGAGATAAAGTAGCTTCTGAAAAGTGGTTCTTACATAGTGGTTGTTCTTTAAGAAAGGATTGATTCTTTGCAATAATAATTTAGAGTTTTTGATATCAAACCCAAGATTACATTAGTCTTATTAAACCCATGAAAGAAAGTCGTTTTATTAGTCATGAATGTGAATATGATCAAATTACAGTGTTGAGCTCATAAGGGGTTATTAAATTAGTTCATAAGACGTTATTCTTCTACAATCTACGGTCACGGTATATACACAAAAGTAAAGTCTAGATATTTTCTCATGTGAATCCTCCTTTAAGAGCTTTGCTTGCTCTCTGAATCGCTCTCGTGACTCTCCATATCTCGTGTTCTATGATTCCTTCTGATGCGTTCATTGCAATTGCATCTGCTATTCCTGGAAAAAATCCAAGCTTGGTCTCTGGTTCTGCCGCCGGTCCATACACCTATGCATAAAACAACAACAAAGTCACATGAGTTTTAATAAAATGGTGAAATCAGATTGAAAAAAATAAAAAATGCTGTAAGTTACTCACAAGATGCTTAAACCATTCCTTCCCTCTGATCCCTTCTGCATCTAAAAACCCTCTCTCTGCAAGCATCAGCCTATCATTTAGCTCTCTTCTCTTTGCCGATGCAGCAATATCATTTTTGTTATATGCTTTCTCCTTTAACCTCTGAAAAATATTCACAATAAATGTTGGTGAGAAAAAGAAGCGAAAGATTAAAGCTATACTTCGATTAGCAACACCCTTAAAACCTTTGCTTCATTTGCAGCTTCTTTAGCAACCAAAGAAAACTCTTGTATCGTTATGCTTAAGGGATAAACAGAAACTTTCCCTTCTAAGAGCTTGCTTAATGTATCTCTATGTGCCTGAACCATAACACAAAACATAAACTCATTTTCCTTCCAATTTGCTTCTATCTTATGTATAAAAGGAGTAAGAGTATGTACTTGGAGTTGTTCTGCATAAGAGATGTAATTGAATGGTATGAGTGGCTCATCAGCCAAGATAATTCCTAAAAGTCCCCATATTCCAGCCACTGAGATATGTAGAAAGCAAACATGAGAGTTCATTATCTTCAAAGCATCCATGAAAATCAGAAAAAATAAAGTAAATCAACAGAGAGAAGGGTAAGCTTTACTAGCAACATGGCGATGAAACAAAGGGTCAGCGTTGTGCACCATCCAATCATAGGTGTCAAACGCGGTGTGATAAACAGGATAATCTGAAACACAAGGATATACAAACACAACACAAACTATTAGCATCGCTTGCATTAGAACATTAAATTCTGGAATGTTATAGCAAGACTTTAAGGATTTGGATTCTGATTTACCTGCTCCATAGTACATGTCTATAGATGGTATCCCAGCATGATGAAGGAAACTGGAAAAATCAGAATCTACTCTACTTAGCCTCTGTATCTGCAGTCAATTAAATTAAACCATCCATCGTTTACAAAACATAAAATCTAAGGAAATAAAAATAGACATAACAAAAATGCTAGACAGAAGTCTACTCACACTGTTGTTCTGAGACTTGAATGTCTCTTCCACTGTCAGGCCTACTGCATCAGGATCCTGAACCTGACCACCAAGATGGATACCATGGACTAAGAATTGTATCGATGATCAAACCAGAAAGTTTCACAATGCTTATTATCAGTACCAGCTTCAAGGCATCTACAAGAAGACCGTCTAATTGAGGAGTTGCGCCTGCAAAAAACCCAGAGCCTTGGACTGCGCAATCTACATTAAGATAAGCCACAGCACTTGCACCTAAGTTAAGAACATTTTCTTCAACCCATTCAGTTGATCCAATCTAGAAAACAAAACAATACACACACACAAGTATGAACATTAAAATCAAATGTGGTTTAGTCAAGCCATTAAACAGATTCGGCTTTTCAAATTACTGACTTACTAACCATTCCAAATTCTTCTGCATCCCAGCTACAAAGATGAATGGTCCTACGAGGCCTCCAACCAGATTTTAGTAACAGAGCAAATCGTCGGCTAATATCAAGTAAAGCAGAAGTTCCACTGTTTGGATCAACAGCTCCATATGACCATGCGTCTCTATGGTTTCCAAGAATCACATAACGATCTGCTTCTTCACTCCCTCTTGTTGTAGCAATAACATTGTGAATTTTCTTCACTTTCATCTCCCCCTACATTTTAGAGGAGTAAAAATTTCAAATTCAGCTCAGTTCCCACTTTTTTTCAGCTTAATCTTAAAACGTACAGAGTCGAGATCAAATTGGAACATCAAAAATCTTAAGATTGATTTCAAAACTCCAACTTTCAACTACAATCAAATCCCATAAACCAATTTCAAAATCAAAAGCGACTCCGGACTAATTAAGCTCAAAATTGCCATTTTTTCATATACGATAGAATCCTCAAAAAAGTAATCTTTGAAGTCTAGTTGGACAGAAACCTAATTTTCGAAAACGTATTAACGGAAATTAATCACGAAATGTAACGGAAAATTTAAAAAAGTCAAACCAAGAAAATATAACGGAAGTGGCAAAAATCGAATAAACCTGGTACGTCATGTTAACAAGCGTCCGTCCAGGGCCAACCCGTTGACCCGACCCAAGTCGACCCGAATTCCGCCACTCCACCGGAGCTCCAGCGCCGCCTAGAGAAGCCAAGATGATCTCAGCATTGTGAAGAGACAAAGGCAAAGATGGAATCTTTGGGAATCTTTGAGTGACCAAATCATCATCCAAGCTCAGTTTTTCTCCCCCGACAATTCCGGGCCAACCCGGACTAATCGGATCTCCGATTCCTCTCATAACCGTACCTCTCTCAATGCCGCCAAATCCACCACCGTCGTTCTCAGCGTATATTAGCACTCCAAGCGCACCTTTTGTCTCTGCTATCTTCACGATTCCTCCTCTTCCCAATGAATCGCCTTTCCTCACTAAAACCACACACCCTCTAACGCTCACTCCAATCGACTCAAGCGCACGATAGTCTAACTCCTCGCCGTGATTCACGAATACCACGTTACCTTGCGCCGACCCAGACGGAGAATAAGCGTGGTAAGGCCTAACGACCGCAGAGGAATCATCTCCGTGGACGTCGTTTAAGTCAAACTCCATCGTCGTCGTATTGCTAAAACGCGCCGTGAGAGAGATGTGCACAGGATAAGATAAGAGAGCTTCGTATTCGGCGACATGAGTCTCAAGTCCGAGGCTTTGGAAATGATTTAAGACGTAGTGAAAAGTATCTAAAGAAGGTTTAGTTCCGGCGAGGTGAGGATGATTGGTCAATTCGCGGAGGTAAGAAGAGATGGTGGAGTTAGAAGCGGAGGAGAGGAAGAGGCGGCGGAGACGGAGGTCACTATGGGAATTTCTAGAAAAGAGATGAGGAGGAGTAGCTTCTGGATGATGAAGAGTGTAGAAAGTAGCAACGAATAGAACGATGACGAAGAGAAAAGCACAGAGCGGAGGTGGTCGTCGGAAAGGGAATATCGAGATGCTTGCGAAGGTCGGTCTGGTGGTGAGAGGCTGCGACATTACGGCACAGAGAGAGAGAGAGAGAGAGAGAGAGAGAGAGTTGGTAATTGTTATATGAATGAATGTGGCTTATAGACAGTAGTGGCTGAGCCAAAGTAAGTATCTTTCTAGTATTAATTATGAATCATCATCTTCGTATCTTTTCTTCTTTTGTCTTGTTCAAACGTCAAACTAAACTCTGTTTTTATTTCTTTGTGTAATTACCACACATGGTTTATCGATATCGTTTACGAGTTTATTGTGACTTCTTGGAAGATCTTTTTTAATCAGAAAAATTTCTTAATTTTACATTTTTAATATGAGATGAACTCCAAAACTTATTAAGCATGATTAGGCGATTTTCTAAAATCGAATTTAAGCAGAAAAAAACGTAAAAAATAGACATTTTCAACTAAATTACTTGAGGTTAAGATGGTAGACATGAGTGGAATGATGATTAGGTGCCATATAGAAAGAGAACCAAAAAGAAGGTATTGTTTGTGTGAAAAGTAGTGGGTGGCCACAAATAGTGTATTTTTATTAAGATATCAATCATAGTTAAACATTAGCATATTACTCCTGATGTTCCTTCCATTGTGATTATCTTATACTACCAATAATCTATTGTCTTTGTCATTAATTTATTAGAGCGAAGGCAACATACAAGGATAAGACAAGGTAGGAGATTGAGAAAGGTGTTGGAAACTGAAGCATAAACATTGATTGATATCGACAATCTTCTCGATCCTCAAATTTGACTATTTTAGCGTTGGTATTTGAACCAGTCTCGATATATTTGATATATATATGAAGTGTCATGTCATTGATAAATCCTATTATACTAGTGTGTCGGTGTAGTAAAATAGGTGTCAATTTAACTGGGAATGTAGTTAGCACTCAGAATACAGTAGACTATTCTAATTCAAGCCAATCAAAGTTTGATTTTTCTACCAACCTAGATCGTACTTAAAAATTAAAATGAACAAATCAATTACCAATAACAAAGAAATTAAAACAAAACAATAAGCAACAATGTAAAGAGTGGATTAAACACAAGATAAGAAAACAGGTTCCTGAGGGGTGAGTTTCACGGATCAGCATGACTCTTAAACCAACTAGGCGCTTGACAACACGCAGTAAAACTAATCTTAGGCAGCGAGAACATTAACAATGAATCCACTCTCGTGGCAAAC
>OVBA01006656.1:0-16433 GCA_900406435.1 Lepidium aucheri
CATTAAGCAAGAATTTAGATGGAGAATTTTCTATTGATCAATCCTATTTTTCCCTAACAACTGAATTCTAAAACCCTAGAATCCCTAAAACTGATAAGAAGCTACTCAGACATAATAGAAAAGAAGCAAAAGAAGAAGAAGATAAACATAAGCATAAAATGAAATAAAAGAGATAAGGGTTCAGAAATCTTCTCCAAAGGTGTTTTGGAGGATGGAGATCTTCTCCCTTGAGTTTACAAACAAAGACGGCTATGAAAAGTATTTTTATGATCTGATTCTTCCCCTAAAAGTTCTAAGGAACCTATTTAAATCGATCACAGCCATTTTAGTGTTTCCTCGCTAAACAGCCATTGATCAATCGATCACAGTCATGGATCGATCGATCCATGGGTTGCTCGATCGATCCCTGACTTGTCTGGTCGTGCGGCTCTTCTGGTAGCGTTTGAGTGACATGTCTTTGGTAAAATTGTCATATCTTCCTAACCGCCGGTCAGATTACCCTCAAACCAACTCCAAACGAAATCTAACTCAAGTGGCTACCTTATACCAAAATCTCAGCTCGATCCAACGGTCGAAACTCTCTAGTTGAAGCCAAACGTCTGATGCTTTTGTAGGATTCTACATCTCTATATGTTCGTTTTCACTCAAAACCTCTTATCTTCTCCAAGTCTGTCCTATAACCTGAAAATACTCAGTAAAGATATAAAAGACTCTAAAACATCTACTTTTACTCAATAAAACCATGGACACAATGGTTAGAAACCGACAAAAACACCGTATATATATCATCTATTCAACATATAAGAAGTTTACTCACATTCTGTAAAACATTATGTTAAGTCTACGTAAGTCTGCGTAAAAGTTTGCGTAAATCTACTGAAATCTACTTAGTATATAAGAATTCTACTCACATTCAATTTAGGCAACAAAATGTTTTACAGTACATACTTCAAACGCAACAACATATCTTTTAAGACTACTCTTCAATCATGGCTTTTGACAATACTTGCTCACTACTTCCAATGTGACACCCCTAGCTATCATCACCTTTAAAGACCTATCAAGATTAGTAAGACACAACACCAATGAATAATTAGACACAACACCATTGAATAATAAGAAACATCACCAATGAATAATATAAATATTTTTAACTTATGCAATTTGGTCGAGTATGGCCCGGTTATTTGCATTTTGAACAATTGTAATGCTTCGTAGTTTTCTTAGCCTTGGTGTTGTGCTTCATTGTAAGTTCTAACCAACTCTTCTCCCTAGATTTCTTCTTTCTACCGAGAACTGTTTTCACAATTGGAGGAAGACACTGATGCTATTTTTTTGCAACTCCATAGTCACTTTTTGGATATATTTTGTGAGCGTATGCTGCTCTCAAATATTCTTTTATATAGGAAGGACAAACAAGCATAGACACATGTAATCCAACATGTAATGCAGTTGCAGTGACGTGTCAACATGGAATTTTCCAACCTGAAACACACCACATTCACACTTCCGTTGCTCCAAATCAACTACGCAATTCTTTGTCCCTGCCTTCACATAAAATTGCCAAGTGTCTATGCGTTCAACCACCAACCGCTCTGCATAATGACTCACATTGCCAATAAATATTCAGCTCCCCGAGTATGGCATGATGTGAGGTGCAAGGTATCTTCTCTATGTTTATAAAACCACATACCTTACTTTTCTCTGATGAACTCGAGAAGGTATGCTATGGGAAATTCTCTTGTAAGCTTAATGTGGAATTGAGAGATTCTGCAATGTTACTTGTTTGGATGTTGTATCTGTTACCAAGCTTCTAACTTGTTTATCACTTGTGACGTGCATTGGAAAAGTGTTAGGTGGCATTTGTTGCATTATTGAATCTGGTATTGAGTAACTTAATTCCATATAATCAGTTTCTTTGTCAAGATTATAATCAGCATATACCATTCCAATAAGTTCCAGGTATGTACAATCATTTTCTAGGAAAAGCATTCTTCCTCCTTTATGGTTATCAACCATGAAATTCGAAACTAAGCCATCCATAACCCATCTTCCACAAACAACAACTAACTGAACTATTACCTGAGAATAAACATATATAAACCACATTAATAACAGATAAAAAGCTAGACATATAGTTTATTTATCAAAAATAAAAAATGAAACTCCATATGAAGTTTACTATATAACTAGCAGACTTCACCAGTAGACTTCGATTACTTCATTTGAAGTCTACGTAGAATGAGTTAACTACCTATGTTATTCCTAAAATTTACACAGACTTAAATATAATATATAACCAAATAAGGCTCGTACATAAGCATTAAATGTATCAAGAAAACATAAGAAAAATACAAAAAAACATGGTTTAAATGCATTTTTATAAAATAGTTCTCCTGAAGTCTACAAATGAAGTTCGCGTTTAAAAAGTAGACTTCTCTTGAAGTCTCTTCTAAGAAAAGGCAGACTGCAAATAAAGTCTACTTTAGTACAAGAATACTTCTTTAGGTTATTTTATAAATTGACCAAATGTTGACTTTTTGGAGTAGACTTCATTGAAGTCTACTAAAAACGGGGTTAGTTTTACAATTGACCAAATGTTGACTTTTTGAGTAGACTTCAAAATGAAGTTTACTACTAGAATAGACTTCTATAGAAGTCTACTTGAATTTCCAAGAAAAGTACATATTTTAGGATACTTCCCTTGAAGTCTACTCTGGAGTTGACTAAGTTTGAATTTTATTATGAAGTCTGCTCAAGAAGTTTACTTTTTGAAGTCTACTCGAAAAGTAGCGTAGACTTCTTTTGAAGTCTTCTTTATATTAATAAATAATGAACATTTTAATTTTGAAAAGTAGACTTCTGCTGAAGTCTGTGAGAGTCGTAGACTTCTTTTGAAGCCTACTTCTGAAGTCTACTTTTCATGTGAAGTCTACTTGTGAAGTCTATTTATCACATGAAGTCTACTAATATTTTAGTCAATATTTACTATTTTCGGTTAATTGTAAAACTAACCCCCTTAGAAAAAAGTAGACTTCAGGTGACGTATGCAGACATCAAGAGAAGTCTACTTAAATCATGTGAAGTCTATTAAAAAATTTAAACTACTGGTCAGTTGCAAAACTAACCTGAATTTAAGTAGACTTCTCTAGAAGTTTGCAAATTTTTTTTTGTCATCAAAGAAAAGCGTGCAAACTTCTAAAGAAGTCTACTCTTGTAACCAAAAATTTGGTCAATTGCAAAATTATTTCTGTGTTGACTAGCAGACTTTAAGAGAAGTCTACTTTCGTCAATATACTTCACATGAAGTCTACTATCTATAAATTTTTGAAAATCTTCAAGAACTTAGGTAGATTTAAGTTAAGATTATGTTTACCTCTTTTGAATGCCCTGAATGTCAAAATAACCTTTAAATAAGTTACTCTTGGCTCCAATAGCACCGGTAATGAAAGATTAAAAATTTCAAGAACTTGAAAACAAAAATTAGTAAGTTTTTTAGATAGAATTGAAGAGAAAATGAGAAATTGTTAGGTTAGAATTTGTGAATAAGCATAATGAGGTGAAAATTGGTTGGTGATGATGTATTTAGAGCTTCAATTTAGGTTAGTAATGGTGGATGAGAGAATTTAAAAAGATGGCAATTTTGTATATATTTGAGATTTGAGATCTATTTTAGACTTTTTTATTGTGAAGAATTAAAAAGTTGATAGCAAAATCGAAATTATGGGAAAATAATGGTAAAACCAAAAAAATGTTACAAAAAGGGTTTAATTTTAGAGATAATTGTCAAAACTACCCACTTTGTAGCTCAATTTGTTTCAAATACCCATCCCATCTCTTTCTCATCTAATCTACCCTCTCCCCTCTTTCTCTTTCATGTAAAATGACTAATTTCTCCCTGCTCAATTTTGTTATTTCTATTGCCCAATTTGTTTTATTACTTTCTCACCTCAACTCTCACATCAATTGTCTTCTTTTCACTCATTATTTTATTTATTATTTTACACTATTTCGTTTATAGATAAATTCATCTTCATTTTCATCCATATATGGACAAATGGATGCATATCTGATCCACAAACATTTTTTTTTGTTATATGTTTGATGAACATAGACAGAGTTATACCTTTCTTCATATTATTTCTATATGGACTTTACATCCCTTATATAAACATGTACATAATAATAATTAAACAATGATGACAAATGACATTATGTCTTTCACTATTTTGTCCATATAGACATTATGTCTCTCACTCTATCCATGGACATTATGTCTTTCACTATTTGACATTATGTCTCTCACTTATATGGACATGGACAAATGTAATATATGTCTTGTTTGGACAAACAACTATAGGTTCGAGATATGGACATGAACAAATGACTTTAGTTTCCTCATATGAAAATGAACTAACGTACATAATGTTTCCTGATAAAATCATTTCATTTGTTAGATATTGACATGGACAAATGTATTACATGTCTGGTATGGACAAATTACCATACTTTTGAGATATAGACATGGACAAATGATTATATTTTTCAGACATAGACATGGACAAATGTCTATAGTTTCCAGATATGGACACGGACATTAGTTCTCATATGGACATTTGTCTATAGTTTCAAGATATAGACATGGACAAATGATTATATTTTTCGGATATGGACATAGTCCAATAACTATAGCTTCCAGATATGGACAAGGACATTAGTTCTCATATGAACCATGTAAGTAGACATTTTACTTAATTTTATGTTCCATAAACAACATTTTACTTAATTTTATGTTCCATAAACCCTGTAGTGTATTGTTATGTTATGTTCCATAAACAACACACAAAAGTAAACATTTTACTTAATTTTTAAATATATTGGAATTTAACTTAGACCACCACCACAAAGCAACAAAGCATTACCAAAATGGGTTTCAAATTGTTTGAGTTTAACTTACCAAAATGATGTAACTAGAAACTTGATTGATTTAACTATCCTTCTTTTTCTTCGGATCCGCCATAACCGTCGCATCATTCTCCATTGTCCATTTTTTCGTACCACTTGAAGAACCCACATCATCTTCCTGGTGTTGAGATGCAAGAGGGGATTTTTCAAATGAAGTCTCACTCCCCGAGCTCACATCCACGGGACTTTCAAGGTAATTCGAAGGTCTTACTATGTACTTGCAGAGCGATGTGCTGTGCGAGACTTTATGACAGTTGAGACAGAAATTAGGTAATCCCTCATACTCCAACTCTACTTGAAATGTATCATTATTTTCTACCTCCACAACTTTAAAGAATTTTAACTTGTTCTCGTGCCTCATTCTGACCTTTGCTCTGATTGACCTGTTCTCCGTAACGGCCTCTTCATCGAGATCGACTTCCTACACCATGCCAATCGAGCAAGCAATCATGGTAATCGCTTCCCTACAAGCAAACTTCTTCGAGATCTTTGTTATTTAAACCCAGTCATCGATGGTTTTCAGAAAACCTGGAAGCGTGTGATCCTCCCATTTCACCATTGGTACAGACCAACCCTTATACAGTATTGGTTGCATCTTGATTACACTGTTTCGGTCACTTTCCATTTTAAAGTGGAATTGGGAAACATCCTCATCCACGAGTCTCACCTTTATCGGCCTCTGAAGGTTCCATTGTCTCGGTCGATCCTCTGCCATTTCCTTAGTGTTTTGAGCAAAGCTGTTGAGTCTGCTCACCATGATGCTCTCCCTGTTTCCGATCTCGAAGGTAGAGATGACTAGTTTAGGAAAAAAAATTGTCATGTCCTTTCTTCCCAGGTGAAAGTGATCAATTGCTTCTCTGAACAAATTCGCCATTATCTTCTACTGAATGGCTTCAAAGTTTGTGTTTTTTTTTTCTTTTGTTCTCACTTTTCAAACTCAAACCTCCCTAAATCTATATTCCCTTGTATAAGTAACCTATCCTGCGGACTTCAAAAATTATAAAAGTCTCTTATTTATTGGCTAATAGTGTCCCAAAAATTCGGGCGGACTTGATGTCAAGGATGCACTATAATAATGTGCATGAACGCACACAAGTGTCAGTTATCTGTAGAGGTCACTGTATGAGGTAATAATCTTGAGGAATCATGGGTTAACTAAAAAAAAGAAATGATTGCTTTCTTCCTTAGTAAGCTAAATGACCTAAGGTGGGAATAGCAGAAGACATAGGAAAACGACAAAAATGTGAGTATTGAATCGTTAGTTATAGACATGGACAAAGACAACGAGTACAATTTTATTGTATTAGACATGGACATGGGTTGTCGTTAAATGGTCAATACTAAATTCAATATGAACCCATGAAACTAAGTTCAATACTAAGTTTAATATATGAAAATTCATATGAAATTTATTTTATTACTCCATTACCTAGAGATGGACATATCTGCACATATAGATATGGACATTAATGTTGATGGATATGTCTATATCACTCATGACATCATGACTCACTCATAGACATTAATGCTGACATATTTTAATATATATATATATATATATTGATATTGTCCATTAAAGTTTTTATATAATTCATGTTCCACGGCTGGATAAAGACATTGATTTATATATTACATGTTCCACCATTTGGCAAAATCATTGTTTACACATTGATATGTCCCTATTGATATCGGATTTATTCTACTTATAAACAATTTGTCCATGTGGACAATATGTCTCCAAACCATTCCCTACATTCTGTCTATACACATATAAAGACATGGTCAACTTTTACTAATCACACCATATTTGTCCATTACCGCTATGTATATATTTTTCTACGCACTTCTATACACACGATCATATTTGTCCACTTAATTTTACTCTAAAAGTTTATCATTCTTTGTCATTTACTCTAAACGTGTCATAACCCACATAAAGATTCATATCTATTACACACACACATAGCCCATTCCTTACAAACAAGTTGTATTGTTATGTTATGTTCCATAAACAACACAGAAAAGTAGACATTTTACTTAATTTTTTAATATATCAGAATTTCACTATGGCCACCACCAGAAAGCAACAAATCATTACCAAAATGGGTTTCAAATTGTTTGCGTTAGACTTAACTTCTTCCACATTCCTCTTCAGTGTCTCAATGTTGGCCCTAAGTATTGCGGTTTCTGACTTCAGAATATAGAAGTATGTTTGAACCTTTTCCACTTTTGGTAAGATGTCTTCCACCTCTTCGAATGTTGATGTATCAACCCATTTAAATAGATGATCATGTAGTGCAAAATTCGATGGGGTTTTTTGTTTCGAATGTACCTTTTTCATAGTTTCGCATTTGAAGAACAGTCTCCCAGGATTATCTGTTGTTGTTGAAGTCAACAACCGTATCCCCTGTCCACAAAAACACGTCTTTGGAAACCCCCGGATCTTGGAAGTTTTAGAACTTGAACTATCGCATCTCAAACTCATTCTCTGGAGTACACTCAAAGAGAGAAAGAAAGTTATGTGAGATGAGAGAGAAGTAATAGGCATATACACATTCTTAACATATTACATTATAATATTGTTTTTTTCTTATAATATCCTGTCTATGTCCACATCACATATTTTTTGATTACTTTTTATATTTCTATTCTGTTAAATAAAGGGTTTCTTAAATAAAACCCCAAATAAATTTTAAATTTTTACCGCCGTTTCAATTATCAATTTTCATCTTTCAAATCTCTCATATAATGAATTAGATGAATTAGGTCAAATTAAGGTCCTCATTTCAGTTTGTCATTCCACTACCATTTCCCTACTATGTCAAACTTGAACTTTAACGGAATGTTTGGCCTTGCAAGTAAACTTTAAGCAAAGCCAAGGTATGAAATTTGCTCAACGTAATCCTCATTCTCAATGTCTTTTATTCATTCAATACATCGATCTTTCCTTTTTCAATATTAATATTTTTTCATTCTCTAAGCCAAAATTAAAAATCATCTGATGGAAAACTACGTCTTGGTCATACCTGGTGATTAGGAGTATAATGAGACTGGCGTTTGGCATTTTAAAATAATGAAAGAGGAGTTTGATAGATGTGTAGGACTATCACAACGTGACACTTTTAATGTCTTCAAAGAAAGGGTCCTAAAGGAGTTTTCTGTTAATGGAGGCGATTTCATAGCTTCTCTTGCGTACTGTCATCCAATTGAATCAACAACATTTACCCAAGTGAATATGCCACCTGTGAAGGTGTCAACTGACATAGGGTCTCATAATTTATTTACCTCTAAAAATTTGAACCTTTACTTAACATTGAGCAAACGGACGTCCTCAACGCCTCTTGTTTATGGAGATGAAGTTCTTGGCCTCGCAATATGTTATGAAGATGACGATGTTATGAGGGAGGTTGCTCATGTTGAAGCTCTTTGCATAGCTAGAAAAGAAAAGAGGTTAATGGACGAGGATGAAAGCATGTCAGCTCCATCTACGGAATGTCTAGTTCATAAGAAGACAAAATTCTTCCATCGCGATGAAGCTCTGAATCTAAACACGAATAATGATGAGTATAGGGGAAGCGACAGCGAAGGTAAATCATACGACTTTGATTATTGGACTGATTTAATTAACTGAGAATACCCAGCTTATTGGGATCCTTATGACTCCCTTAAAGGTCGATGTAGTACTCTAGCAAATGATATTGGCTTGAGGACAAAAATCTGGATCCCTCGTTCGATCTGGGAATCGACGACATGGACATAGCTTGCCTTGATGAAGACATTCAACCAAAACAAGATGCTACTACAATTCTTCCCCCACCTTTGCTACTTTGCGAGTCTTCAACGAGTTTCGACAATGTCAGGGCAGGGACGGGAGATGAGTCCAATACATATTTTAGAAGTGTTGATTGTGATGATTTGGAACTCGGAGACATGGACAAATTTTGTCGAGAAAAGGACAAGCGAGCAGATATAGACATATTTATTAATGACCAAAAACAACTACTCCTATGCGACATGTTGGACAACATGCGTGGAGGAATGGAGAATAATGCCAATATGGATTTGAGGAGTGCTGCAGATGCAACGTATGTTGGGAGGCTTTTTGCAAAAAAGAAGGAGTTCAAGCGTGTTGTCTCCTTGTACACTGTTCAACGGTTATTCTATTGCAAAATTCAGAGATCAGATAAGGCCGGAATAATTGCTGCATATGGCAATAAACACTGTAAATGGAGAATTTTTGGTAAACTTTCAAATAACGATAAAAATATTGAAGTTAGGAAGGTTGAGTTGAAACATACTTGTGATGTGAAGACTAGATCTCATTCCAACAAAAATTTTACAGCAGACATTCTTGCTGATCTGTTAAGTGGTAAATTCAGGCATGGTAAGACTGGTCCGAGAGCGTGTGAAATTCCTGAAATTGCTTTGTCTGAAATGAATGTCATCATCACTTATACAAAAGCATGGAATGCCAAAGAGCTTGCCCTTCCTCGAGTAAGAGGGTCCGACTAAGAGAGTTACAAGTTTTTGTCCACATACCTATATTTGTTGACCCAATCTAATCCAGGGACAATATATAAACTAAAGACGTCCTCCAACAGGGAAGGGGAGTTGTTATTCAAATATTTTTTCTTTGCTTTTGGACTATCTATCAGTTGGTTCAAATTCCTTAGAAAGGTAATTGTTATTGATGGTACCAAAATGAAGGGCAATTTTAAAGGTTGCTTGTTAACTGCCAGTGGACAAGATGGCAATATGCAAATTTTCCCCCTAGGTTTTGCAGTTGTTGATGGAGAAAATGAAGATGCATGGACATGGTTCTTCACATAATTGAAGTCCTTTGTCCATGATGAAAAAAATCTTGTTTTCATCTCCGATAGACATGCATCTATATACTCTTCTCTAAAGCTTGTCTACCCTCTTGCACTACACGGAGTACAGGCCTAGCTATGCTGGTATCAAACGCAGCTAGATCCTTCACTCTTGGTGACTTTAGACATTGGTTCTCCCAAATTGAAGAAAAGAGTCCTTCCTGTGTGGAATACCTCAAAGCTATTGGATTTTTCCATTTGGCGTTGGCCCATTTTCCTGGTCAACGATATAACATCATGAGCAGTAACATAGTCGAGTCCTTAAACACAGCTATTAGCAAAGCTCTGTCCTTTCCGATCGTCTCGATGGTTGAATTTATTAGAGTCATGTTAATGTGTTGGTTTTCTATGAGGAGGGAGTTTAGCTTGAAGACAGGGACATTATGTAATCCACAGGTGGAGGATATTTTAATAGATAGGTTGCCGGATGCAACAGAGTGTGCTGTTTTAACATCATCACCATGGATTTACCAAGTAATAATAGTAGCAGTTGCGTATTTAAAGTCGATCTTCTCAAAAAATCTTGTTCCTACAAGGTCTTCGATGTAACCTATATCCCTTGTTGCCATGTCCTAGCGGTTGTTGGTGTTACAAATGTTGATATGTACTCTCTGGTTGGAGACTACTACCCAGTTGAAACATGGCAAATGACCTATCAAGGTGTATTTTTCCCAGTTCCTAGTGAAAACGATTCAGAGATTCCTGTAACACTTAATGAAGTTTCTGTCAATCCTCCTAAGTCAAAAAGACCCGCTGGAAGGCCTAAGAAATTGAGAATCCCGTTCAGGGGAGAATATTCAGAAAGTTTTGTGATTTCTTTATTCTGTTTTTCGTTGTCTCATTTACTTTTTTCACATTTTTGTCCATGTCTTCTCCATTTTGTTTTCAGGGAATCAGACAGAATTACACGCGATGAAATGATGTTGGCCACAAGAGGACCACTTGCAAGAATGCAATATGAGTTCATAAGGAATTTTAAGCATTTTTCATATTCCTTCTCTTTTGTTTTTCGTACCGAATGCTATATTGAACTTGGTAAGTAAAACCATTTCTTTGATGTCTTTGTCTCTTGCAGATGTTGTAGACAATATATTCATATATATCCGCCAGGGACAAGGACAATGTCTTTTGTTGAATGGCAAATTAATTATTGAACATTTCCTTAGCTTGCAATATATACATGTATATATATATATTAATATATATTTTGAAGAATTAAAAGTTGAATTGAATCCTGGTTCTTACTTCGTCCTCTACAAGTCAAATCCTGTCATTTTATTCCCCCACGCCACTAGGTTAATAAATGTCTGCTCCGACAATAGCTCAGAGCTTTTTGAGCATTATGCCATATATGTCATCATTGCATTCACCACCACAAGTTTCCATTCTAAACACTTACTAATGGCCTATTATATCCGCATTGTTATCTATTCTCAACTTACTGGTCCAATGTAGTTTTTATTTTATATCTGTTATTATTTGTGTCAGTCCTAACATTTTTTATATATTTTCATTTTTTCAACTCCACAAGTATTGATTACTAAGATGTCTTCTAAGTGATGGGACAAGGTTCGGCGGTACTTTTCTCGTATATCAAAGTGTTCCCATCACCTCACCTCATGTCTCAATCAGCTGAAAAATCTTTTTACGTTTTATTTATTTATCGTCTTTAATCGAAAAAAATATATTAGTATAAAATTCAAAGCAATAGTTTAAGAAATAGCCAATAGCAATTAATGTCATAGACAAACACATATTTCATAGAAGATATAGATCACAAAATATCATTAAGGGACGAAGACATTGTCCATAACATAGACTCATGTCCATTGTTCATCAAATGAATAAAGTAAATGTCTTTCATTCAATGTCCACTATTTTATATATTTTGTATCTCCATGCTCAGCTTATTAAAACATCTATCATGTCATAACTAGGTCATTGATTACCTTTCTTCATCACAACATCTTTTTCATAAAAGAATCTTACTCATACTTCTGCAGTGGCTTGTATTGTCAAATCAAGTTAATTTTGTTTCTTCTAACTCGTCATTTACTGTACATATGATGTCATTTAACCTTCCAGCTAGTCCCCATTCCAACTATTGCTCAACGTTCCACTTTATTTGTCACTACTAAACTCTTATTTTCTTGCCCTCCACATTCTCCAATATTTTTTCTTATCAAACACATCATTTGTTTTTTTTTTTGTGTTTTTCAATCTCTTCTCTTATGTCAACCACGACCAGTTCCTATCATGGGTTAGTATCGCTTCCCAAGCATTTATTGGTATCTATTATCTCCCGTGTCTCAGAAGCTGGCATCGAAAACGTTGTGCATTTCATGGGAACATGTACGGTAGGGAGAGATATCGGAAGAGACAACACTGTTCTGAGAAGTGTCTCCCTGCTTACTTTCCTACATGAACCTCAACTAATCCTTCCTTCCTCACCTCATCAGCCAATATTTTTTCGTTGTTTGGAAGCACGTAACACCCACACACTATACCTGGAAAGCATCTGTCTTGCTGCAATGCTTGGTGCTACTAAACAAGCTTGTGATATCTTAAGGAATACAAATCCCCTTACACCTGAAATGTTATTTTCATTGGGTATATTCCAGATTGCAGCTGGTGATATCAGACCGGCATGGCCACACTTATCCAGTTTTTAGATGATTCCCCATCATTTGGAATGGCAGAAGCATTTGTCGATCAATGTTTTGATATTATTTGGTCCATTGGACCTGTCAGGATTTGAGCTTATCCGACTTTATCGCGGTACTAGCATGAACCACTATGCGCGCGTGTCAACTAGGAAACTGTCAACTGGGAATCTTTAAGTGATTCAGAAGGTGAGGAATGTGATATTGACAATACTTGTCCTGAATGTTTTTCGTGGTTTAGAGTCATAATATTTGTTAATATGTTTTGATTATTGTTAGTATTCAGTCGCAAGTTTGTTCTACTATCTCCTACTTTCTCCGTGTCGATGACTTTGATGAAACTTTTGTAATACTTTTTCATGGTATTTTGTTAATTCCTATATATTGTATTATGTCCATATGGTCATAATTTAGCGTTATATAATTATATGGATATTATAGAACCTTATATAATTCTTATTTCTATATAGACATTACAAAACAACATGGACATATCGCAACCATATGGACATAACAAAACCGTATGGACATAACAAAACAATATGGACATCACGAAACCACTTGCCCATTATGAAACATTATGTCATTTATATGTCCGTATGGACATAACAAAACCATATGGACATAACAAATCAACATGGACATAACGGTACCTTTCTCAGAATTCTGTCCATATGGACAAAACAAAACCATATAGACATCATGAAACGACATGATCAAAATGAACCATTATGTTAGTTATATGTCCATATGGACAACAAAACCATATGGACTCAACGAATCGACATGGACATAACGGAAACCCTTTCTCATTATTCTGTCCATGTGGACAAAACGAAACCATGTTGAAGTAACGAATTGACATGGATATAGCCGAACCTTTTGTCAATATTATGTCCATCTGGACAAAACGAATCATTATATATTGTTTTATGTCCATATACACATAACAAAATGTACAAACATATTGTCTATTATGTTTACTCGTACGTTCCATACATCTCCACTAACATAGATAGAAAGGATATCATTCTTTGAACAGTTAGACAAATTGAAGTTTCCATATCGTCAGCGTAAGAAACCAATTTTCTTTCAACATAGTTTAAAATATAAATCAAACTATTTCTAGTTGCAAAACATCACAAAAAGTCTCAAAATACAGTAGCTTCTAACATTACACATTTTCCTACCTCCCGACCATAATAATATTATTACAATACTATAACCTTCGTAAAGAAATACAACGACTACCCATCTAATTGTCTTCAAATTGGTTGAATGGTTCAATATTTTCCTCAAACACTTCTATAGCATAATTCAAGCGCAGATCATAAACCATGTCATCACTTATTTCTCCATAACTTCTCCATTGCCCATACTGTTCAATAAACTTCACGGCTAGTGGTCCACAGTCTCCAGCTCGCTCCTTTTGAGAACAATCTCCATCCCTTACTACTTTAAAACTTCGTGGCAACTCTGAGTTTCCTACCTTTGCTCCACAGATATTCTCAATTGCTACTGGTAATCCTTCCAGTATAGCTTTCATGTATTTCATCATCTTTCTTTCAGAGTTTAAATTTACCAGAGGGTCCAACACCTCTATAACTCCATCCTTTAAAAGTATTGTGAGCACCACCCAATGATTTTGTCCCAATTTATAGGTGCTAATACAACATCAACATCAACAAACCACTCTAACTTATGCCGCCTATTAGGTACATTACCATTCATGCAGTTAATCACTACCTTGTTCCATGATTTTAGCCTATCACTGTTCGCAATGCTCACACGTCCCCAATCCTAGATGATCATCAAAGTGAACCATGGATCGACAACAGACACTCGACGTTGCACCATATCATCTCCTAACCTTTTCTACACCACATTTAGGAAAGCTTCCATGTGCTGAAATAGAGTTGGTTCCACACCATTGTTTAGTTGGCCATTGCAAAATGATATATTATATCAAACAAAATCATTAACTTAATTGGCTTACGTTGCTTTCAACCCACTGCTGAGGTGTATAAATGGCAGTCATGAATGATTTCTTCACTTTGTGGCCATCAATGATAAGTCTCCTAAGCACACTAGATTTTTAGTTACGAAATTTTTTAACATACCGTTATTTACCTGGGTCAAATATTTACTTACTTGTGTCCTGCCAACTGCTACCGATTGTTGTCTTCTTCTTCACTCGAATTACCCTCTTCTATAACTTTGTCTCCTTAAATCCTTTAACACTAGAATCAACAAACCCTACAAATCTTCCTCCAAATGCTTCTTTGCTTGACTCACGCCTTCTCTCTGCAAAAGTTTTTCGGTCAGTTGCCCATTCCCAATTTTCCAACCAACTATCCAGTCAAAAGAAAAACAAACAGAAGCTAAAACTGTCATTTTATCTCACATGCAGGGTAGTTTTAACAAGACTGCAAAACTTGGGAATTTTATATAATTTTGAACACTAAGAGGGTAGATTGGATGAATTTCCCTTAATTTTACAATTAACCCAAGTCCATGAGTCAATTTTGCGATTACCTCTTAATCTAAAGAACAAACTTGTCGAAGATATCTATCAACGGATAGGTCTCCGCTGGCTTATTAAAAAAATATGACAAACAATTCGATGGTTTGAGGTCCATGAAAAACAAGATCAATTTAAGAATAGTTGATTTTTTTTTGGGTTTTCGCTAACATTAAGCTCAACAAAAAAAAATAGTTGAGAATTTTTCTAAATATAATCAATATTAGATTGAACAAATCTAAAGTTTCATGGTTCATAAAATTTTGAAGTCTAGTCTTAAAATTTTGTCATGAAATCCATAAAATGTTTCAACTAGTTTTACCGTTATGTAGATAGAGTTGTAGTAGCTTTGTTTATTGAACTGTAAAAAAAAAATTATCGTGTAAATATAGTATTTTATTGGCAAAACGATCATTATAATATTGAACTTGTCCATATTTTATTTTCTGTGGTATGAGTCCGTAAATCTACATAGTGAATCGGTTGCTATGAAAAATCGTGAACTAGATTTGCTAGCCAAAAAAATTATTATTTTTTATTATAGATTTTACTTACAGTTTATTGATCTAGAAGCTCTTTACATGCCTTGAGCTTTTGGAAAAAACCAAAATTAACCGAACCGATGGAAGAGGGTTTTTCAATTTTTGGTTTGATTTCGGTTTCTTCACAAAAACTGATCGAAATTAATAAATTCCGAAAGCAGTTATCAATTTGGTCGGTTCTGTTACCGCATAACCATTTAGTTCAAAATAAACCAAAAATATAACATTGAACCGGATTTTTAATATGTTTTAAACTAAAAAACAGAAAATAAACTGAATAATCTGGAAAAACAAAATAACCGAATCAAAAAACCAAACCAAAAAAATTATTTTCAAAATCAAACCGAACCAAAATATTTTTCATTTTATTTAGGAATTAAATTTTACAAACTGAATAAAACGAATTAATTGGTTCGGTTTGCACCGAAGACCCAAGACTATTCTTTACTATAGTGGTTGACCAACATTTTATGTTGAAGCTACTCGGTCAAATGATTAACCAAGATGCCTTTTTCTTTTTTCTTTCAAATGGTTATTCATCATCTATTAGGTCCGGGTACAGATCGGATATCCTGGATTTTTTTGATATTCGGATCCAGATCTAGATCCGTCGGATCCGTGTTTTCATTACCCGGATCCGGATCCGAACACAACAGATATTCGGGATTCAATATCCGTGGATATCCGGATCCAGATCTACAGATATCCGGATCCGAAATATTTTATATTAAATAATTTTTAATTAAAAAAGTATTATCATATTACTAATAAAAATAAGTAGGTAGATATATAATATTAAAATTGTTTAAAAATATTTTTAAAAAAAAATATCAAATATATTAATTTTTTTATAATTTAGATTAACATATCA
>OVBA01006657.1:0-16432 GCA_900406435.1 Lepidium aucheri
CTCAATAAAAGATTTATTTTAAAAAAACCAATAAAAATCAAATCTTAATTGGTTAAAGGTTTCTTTTTTAAACCAGTAAAAAATAAATTTTAATAAGTCTTTCTAGACCAACAAAAATCAAATCTTAATTGGTTAAAAAATTTTTTAACAAACACAATCAAATCTTAATTGGTTAGAGATTTTTTTAAACCAACGAAAATCAAATCTTAAATGGTTAAATTTTCCTTTTTAATTGTATGTTTTTATCAAAATTGAATCAAAAGAAATAATTAGTTTTTAAAAATAATATTATCTAAACAAAAAGACAAATTAATGAATTTAAACAAATTGACCAATCAAAACAAATCAAGAGATTTAAAATCTTTATTATATTGAATCATTTGAGAATTGTGATAATTGTCCTAGAGTGGGTCTTAAATAGATCTTGTTTATTAGTTTTCCTATTAGGATTAGGAGGATTATTTTTAATAGATATCGATTAGTATTAGGAATATAATTATTTAAGAGATTAAAATTAATATAATGCAAGTGGTATTTAGTCCAGTGGCAGTGGTAAGTCCACTAAATGGTAGACGCACTTGCACATCCCGTGATCGAGTCTTGCCGCCTGCATTATGCAGGAACTTGGCTAATGGGCCGGCCAGTTGTGGCCCAATATTGTTGACAAAAAAAATTGTAATAGAATACTTTCAAAGATAATCTCAAAGTAGGCGAGATGTGATAATAATAGTCAGAATATAATTAATTATTTAATAATATTTAATCTAGATAATAATAATTAACTAATTAGTTATATAATCTTATCAAAATATAATTGTGTGACAAATATGATGTGATAATATTTCCTAGTAACAACACAACCTAGACAATATAACACAGTATTTAAGTTAATGTTACATTTTTGTTATATAAGAGATATTATATAAGAGATATCTTAACGATTACTAATTATAATTTCTACGAAAGTTTTTTATTTATTATGGTGTAACCTTTTAGTTTTATGAAATCTATAAATATAGTTTTATAATCTTTTTGAATGATTGTTATGTTGTATGCAAAAAAAAAAAAAGGGTATTAACATGTGTCGCACCTGAGTGTCTGATACCAGTGGAGATAAGTCGAATCAAAACGTAAGCAACTGAACACAGAACAGAGTTTGAAACACAAGGCCAATGGATTACATAAAAATGCAAACACGCTAAATACGATACAAGACACAAGAATTGAGAGATGAGGCTAATAAAAGATATCAATCTTTTCCTTATGCCACTCTCATTTATTTTTGTCTGCGTTATTAGAAACATTCAGAACCCTAAGCAAGTCATAAAGGCTGATTAGTCTTTCATAGTCACGACACAACTAAAGAACCCTTGAACCACAAACATGCAGTTTCATCATTCTTCTTCTGTTCAAGCATTTGCACGATCTGAGTCACTTCGTCTGCAATTTCTTTGTTGACCATACTATCTGGTATATCGAATGTTCTTATTTTCATCGAAAATGGTTTCCCCTCCGGTTGTGAGTCTACCACATTTAGCATTTCTTCCAATTCATCCACCATTGATCTCCTTGCTTTTCGAACCATTACATCAACTCAGTGATACCAAAACAGACACAAGTTTCATCAACTCAAACCCTAAGTTTAACGATGGTGAGATTGAGAAAAGAGAAAAGAGGAAGAACAATCAAAAACAAGCGGGTGTTAAGGTTGAATTTGACATTTTCGTATCGGAAAATTTGGTGATTCATTTTTATGCCTTTATTATTATTTCAAAATAAACTCACAAAGCTTACCAAAACATATTAGTAGCACTTATATGCTACCATTACCCGAACCAAATTCTTCGAGTTTCTTCTCCAAAATTTTATATTTTCTCCCACTTTTGGAATGTTTTAAACAGTGAAAATAATTTCTTGTAGTGGGTGGGTAGCCCTTGCATTTAGTTTCTCGATTCATTTCGGATCAGTTTTTTTTGTTTTTTGGTTCTTGGAAAATGGTAACCGATGGGTACCAATAAAAATTTAGTTTGGTTTCCGTTCTTTCGGTTCAGAAATGTGGTAACCAATAGGTACCTATCAAAATTTGATTTGGTTTAGATTCTGAAAAAGTAAACCGAATTAGTCCTAAAATAGTATTGGTTCGGTTTTGAATGATTACTCTTTTCAAAAAGTAACTAAATACCCGAAAATATGATTGTTTGTAACCAAAGTAACCAAAATATTTTAATACTAACTAGTTTCGATTTCTATTTGATAACTTTAGGTTCTCAGAACCAAACTAAGAATCGAACTGTTTTTTTCTTGGAATCAAAACCAAACCGAGAATCAAAGTTATCTAAAAATTAAAACCGAATAATTTTTCTTTATAAATCGAAACCGAATCAAACTTTGGATCAGTTCTTTTAAGTTTTTTTATTCCGATTATTATGCTCATGTCTATGGGTGAGGACGGCTTATGAGAAACTAGAGTTATTAATATGACAAATTTACCCTACCAGTAGAACCTTCTTGGTGCTCCGGAAGGTTTAGGAATTGTTGCCCTTTTTTCCAATTTCCCGCTCCTTTTACTCCCTCATCTCAATGTCCTCATTTCAGAATTTGAAATTGACTCCAATAAATTTCCGACGAAAAAGAAAACAAATTTGACGTCCCACTTTTTCTCTGCTTCTCTTACAATGTTTCAATGTCATGTACCATCAGTTTTTGATCTTAATTTCATAATTTGGCTATGGGTTCCACAATTTAGCTTCCCTTCTTCCTTTTCTTCCTTCCTAGGGTTTTTATCGTATTTTTACTGAGTGAAAATCTGGGGGAGACGAAGTAAGATGCACATAAAGGAGATATGTTTGGAGGGTTTCAAATCCTATGCGGCGAGGACAATTATATCTGGTTTTGATCCGTATTTCAACGCAATAACGGGTCTGAATGGCTTAGGTAAATTCAACATTCTCAATTCCATCTGTTTCGTTCTAGGTATCACCAATCTTAAGCAGGTTTGAGCTGCTAATCTACAGGAGCTCGTCTATAAGCAAGGACAAGTTGGGATTACCAAAGCAACTATGTCAGTTACATTTGAAAATTTCGTTGACTTTGAATGTAGTTGATTAAACCTTCCATTTTTTGTTGACTATTGAAAAACCCTCAACTATGTTTGACTCGACAAACTGAACAAGTCGTTAATCCCAAATAGAAATTTTCTTTAAATAAGCCAGATCGATTTTAGAAGTTTGTTGTAGTTCTTGTCTTACTTTTAAAGGGCCCTAAGTCTGATTTTCTATTTTCTTTCAAGAATGAGCTCAAATTCTTTGGTTTGATTAGTTGTCTTTGATAGTTTTAACCTATGAATTTGAGCTCATTCTTGAAAGAAAAGAGAAAATAAACCTTAGGAGTTAAGGAAGATAAGTACTGAATCGAAGTTCCAAAATTGATTTGGAAGGTTTAATCAACCACGTCCAAAGTTTAATGTTAAATAAACAATTTTCGATAAGTACAATGTTAAATTGACATTTTCCCCATTTATTTTAATATTATTTACAAAATATTAATTAAATTAATTAAGGATAAAATTGTAATTTAATAATATTTAATGATCTATGTTTGGAAAAAGCTCTTTTAGTATCTTTAGCTTTAAATGCTGGTCTATTTGACATCACAGATCAAAGAACTTCAGCCTCTTCAAAATAAATTTTTAGACGTTAATGCACAGTTGGAGGTAAAAATGTATGACTTGTCCTTATTTCTGAAAAGAGCTAAATAGAATAAGCATCACAAGTAGGAATATTAAAATGGGTAAAAAAACATGGTCCAAGCCCGACCCAAAATAAGCTTGTCTAGTAAAAACCCAAAACGGAAAAATTCAATAAGACTTAGAGTCTCTCTAAGACTACCTAGATAAAACCCAGAATAATATAGATTTTTTATGGTACCCATTTATTTTTGTTTATAATATAAATTTTTGTAGTTTTTAAATTAAATTTAGGAAAAAGCATGTGATACGCCTTGTATTGTATTATTTAATCATTTATGATTATAAGCCAGTTCAATCTGAAATCTGAAAAAAAAATTACAAAAATTAACATTTAAGCACTTGACCGGATTGAATGAGCGATAGGCGATTTCCGGCGACGCAATTTCCAGCAAGGAGTTTTTAGGCGACGATCTCCGGTGGCGAATCTTGATGGCAATTTCAAGAGAAAAATCCGGGTGGAGCTATATGAACAACAGAGAAGGAGCGATAGGCGGTTTTTGGGTGGATTGAAAGGTGATCTAAGGTTTAAAAAAAGGTTTTCCGGTGTATAAAAGGGAGATTTCAGGTGAGAAGGACAAAGGGCCGGCAGAGAAACCAAGAGGTAATTGGACAATAAATATCGATTCTCGGCAATTAAAGTACACAATTTCAACAAGACAAGTTTTTGATTTTCAACAGAGTTTCGCCACAAGTTTTCAAATCGAGACCCAAGTGACGAATTTCAAGGCTTCCAAGAGACAGATTTGAAAGGCGATTCCAAGGGAAGGAGACAAAGAGAAATCAGTCAGATGTTAATAATGGAGATCTGTCGATGGCAAAAAAAGAGAGAGATTAAAGCGAAAAGAGGTACCGCCTGACTCTAAGGAGGTTCCTTCATTAGAGAAGCCAAGATTTTCCAACACCGCTACATAATTCTGCACAATCTTTCAACTCAAGTATGAACAAGTCAAGAAGCCCAGAATCTCATGGAGAATGATGATAATGAATCTCGAAGAGAAGGAGTAATTTAGCAAGGAAATTACGGAAACAAGCAATCCAGTATCTTCATAATAACTTATCAAGATACAGATTTTCGAAACCACAAGTTTAGCTGTAACTATAATCAGCAAGAGATTTTGAAGTTGTCTTTATTTTTACAAGAATAGGAAAGGTCAGTAAGGAAATTCTCTCAATCAAAATTTCTATCAACATTAAGAGCAGCTGAATCTAACAATACTATGATTTTATCATTTATGATGGAGGTATCATGGGAGAGAAAAAGATTGAGCGGTCTGTCATTGTTCGTTATGTACCGAAGGAAAAGGAGTATCTACTTGTCCGGAGAAAGAACACAAGAAGATTATTACTCAGGGATACAAGATAAGTTCTTTGTCTTCCTTAACTCGAACTGGGCATCTAGTCAATTTGGTACAATAAGAACAATACTATCAAGACTGGTCATTAGACAAAGATGGCTAGGAGTTCCAAAAACTGGAGAGAAATTACAGATTAAGTAAATATATTACTCAGTGTTCCATCACGATTTTCTAGAATAGAATCAAAGTCAAGTTTACTAAGTTTATATATTGGCACTCAAGTATCCACGACGATTATGTTAAAGATTGACCATTTAAGAGACATTTCTTATTTGAATACAATATATTGGCTTCAAAATCATGATTTCAATCAACTCAATCATTGTCCTAATGTTGCTAATTACAGGAATCAAATCAAGCAAGGAGACAATCAAGGGAAATATCAAGTTCCTATTAGGGAAAGTCCTCTCACGATAAGGAAAATACATCAAGTTAGCTTTAATATGATAGATGGTCTTAATGTTACAAGAGATTCTAAATATCAGCGTCTACTTTCCTAATTTTTTTTTCATGAGAGTATATAATTCACAACACAATTTAATTACGGGAATCCTCATCGAATATATTGTAAACTTACAATACTTTGTTTTTCTCACAGTTTTGCAATGGCCCAGCTTTCAATCAAGAAACAACAAGGTTCAGGTTCACCCTTTGCTCTTATTCGAAAGATCAAGTTCCCAAGATTTGATAACTCGGCTTTCATTGCAAAGTGTAACAAGGTTCTGCTTGGGAGGTGTTTGAATCCATCGAAGCAGAATATAGGGGTACTTCTCCAACGCTTTCTAAGAATCTGGAGATTAGAGGAAAGGGTTGTTGGAACCGACTTGGGATTTGGAAAGTTCCAATTCACTTTCAGTGATGTTAACGATCTTGAAGAAGTGTTAAGGCTTGGTCCAACGTATTTTGACGGGTGGATGATTACACTCGACAAATGGATACCAAGGGAACTAGAGGACTATCCATCAACCTTGACACTATGGGATATAGTATCAAATGTCCCTGTGGAATTTGCTGCAGAGATTGTTTACCAGGCCATTGGTGAACAATTAGGGAAAGTGAAACAGACTGATGTCGAACGATCAAGAATATTGGTGGAAATCAACGTTATGAATGCACTAATCCTGAAAATAGCAGTAGAGTTTGAGGATGGAGAGGAAACAATGATCATGAGAAAGTATGATCAACTACAAGGATTATGTAGTTACTGTAACTACATTAACCATGACGTGTCCAGGTGTAAGAGAATGATGATCCATGAACAAAGAGCAGGAGAGTTTGAGAGAAATGACATAAGTGAACGTGGAACTGATAGAAATCAGAGTTACAAGGGAGCATTAGTGAATCATCCACACTCAATT
Organism: Lepidium aucheri; assembly: GCA_900406435.1. Lineage (NCBI taxonomy): Eukaryota > Viridiplantae > Streptophyta > Magnoliopsida > Brassicales > Brassicaceae > Lepidium > Lepidium aucheri. Next base: position 6,462 of record OVBA01006657.1, read on the forward strand.
TCAACCAACCATGGGGATAGAGGTTCCAAACCCTAGCAAGGCTCTAATATGAGAAATCAGAAGACAGAACCGCAATATATCCCAAAGACCCAACATGAAGCAGTAAAAAAAAGGAGACATATATAGATCACGAGGCTGCAGCTGCCACAAAGAAGAATAAAAGGGCGATAGAAGATATAAAGCAAGAACCACATGAGAACTCAGCAAAAATCAGAACGGAAAAGAAGAAGTGGAGGCTGCATAATCATCATCAAAGAAAACTAGAATTCACAAGGAAAGTAAAGTAGTTTTTGAGGTAAACTCTTCAAACCTGGTGGAAGAGGCTTTGAACAAGATGGTGCTGCTTCACAGGAACTATCGACAAAGGAAGGATCTCAAGGGGAGGAGAATGATCCTATGAACTGTGATGATCTTTCCGATGACAAAGCATAAAGGATCAGGTTAAGGATTCTTCTTTATTGGTGTATAAGGTGATTAAGAAACAGGAGTATGGGATGATATCGGAAGAAAAGAAAGATGAGCTTCTGGCCAAAATAGAGAAAACTAACAAGAAATCAAGGCCGCCACTACATGCTCCCAAATCTGTAAGTGTTGACTACACAATCTCAGAGATGAATACTTCAATAAAAGAAACTAAAAGCTCAATTAAGATTAGAGGAGTCAATTCCAAAAAAGAGCATATAGTGAACTCTATAGAATTTGGATAGAGCAAACTTGAGAAAAGAAAAAAAATGGGCAAAGGTACAAAGAATTTGGACGATGAAGCTATGTCTCGCCTAACGGTATCGACCAGCTAAACTTGTTTTCAGAAATTTTAATGATGAATAATGTTTTCCCGTGGAGTAATCATGGTTTGGATTTTTCAAAAGTTATGCTATTATTTAATAAAAATAATTTTTTAAATTGGAGGAGGACAAATAAATATGGAAACGAAGGATGTGGCCTTAAGAGCATTTAAAGATCTGAGTATCCTCAAAATTAGACTCAGAATACAGGTTTTTAAGATTTTACAAACTGGTCTAGCAAATATAAACTGGGCCTAAAGTGGTATTGGAAAAATCGGATGGAAAATTCAATACCTTTAAAGAATCCCAAAACACTTAAGGAAATGCTACATTTTCCTTATCTTTACTTTGAACGGTATCAACCAACTATGAATAATCCAATATACTTTTTCGATGATTAAAGTTCTTTCATGGAACTATCAGGGTATAGGCAATCCAACCACCAAGAGCTATTTAAAAGATATATTACAACATTCCAAACCAGATTTTATTTTCCTGATGAAGACAAAGCGATGCGAAAACTATAGGGCACAATTGGTGGGTGAATTAAAAATGGAAAATTTTATTACAGTTGAATCAATAGGAACAAGTGGCGGATTGTGTTTAATGTTTAAGAATCATTCCAATGTAATGATCAATTTTAAAAATAAAAACATAATAGATATATCCTTGGACCTTAGAGGATCGAAAGCTTGGATATCGTTTATATACGGGGAACCAGTTTTTCATCTTTGGGAGCATGTATGGGAAAGATTAACTCGATATAGTCTACAAAGGTTTGATGCTTGGCTTACAATCGAGGATTTTAATGAAATCTTAGGACATCATGAGAAAAAGGTGGTAAAACAAGACACCTAAGTTCTTTGTATCCGTTCAATACTATGCTTCAAAATTGTGGTTTCATTAAATTTTCATGCATTGGAAATACAGTGTCATGAAGGGGGGGGAGACACAATGAAATAATCAGGTGTAAACTAGATAAAGCATTTGGAAACGAAGATTAGCATACTCTTTTTCCAAATTCAAAAACAGAATGACTTAAGATGATCGGTTGGGACCATAGACCAATTATGTTAGAAATGAAAGTGACAAACAATTATTGCAAACCAAGTTTCAGTTTTGATAAGAGGTGGATAGGTAAACCAGGTCTTGACAAAGTTGGAATAGATATGCGGGACTTAGAATTTCTAATAAAATATCAAATTGTAGGAGATAATTTTGAGATGAGGACGAAGAGGCTAATTCCATCGAAGGAAAAGATAGAATCTTTAAAAAAAAAGTTATAAGATCTGAAAAAGTTGGATGTTTGTTCTACATTAGAGATACAAAAAGTAACATCAGATCTTTGTGAAGCATACAAGGAGGAAGAAACATAATGAAAACAAAAAAGTAGAATTAAATGGTTGCAAGAGGGGGACAAAAATACAAATTATTTCCATGCCCAAACGAAATAGAGAAGGGCAAAAAACAGAATCATTGGGCTAAGTAATGCACAAGATATATGGCTAGATCAAGCGCCAAATATTGAAAGAGAAGCAGTAAATTACTTCCAGGAACTATTCACATCTAATGGTACAACAGACTTCGATTCGTCTTTGGAGGGTATAAAATCAAGAGTTCTTGATGAGTGGAATACCACTCTATTAAGCAAAGCAACTATCGAGGAAGTAAGGAAGGCCTTCTTTATGATGGACTCAAGAAAAGCACCAGGACCTCATGGAATGACATCGCTCTTCTTTCAACAATCTTGGGAAGTCATTAAAGTGGATCTAGTAAAGATTGTAAATGACTTTATTGAAACTGGATATTTTGATAAAAGAGTTAAACCAAACAAATATATGTTTGATTCCAAAGACATCAAGACCGACCAAGATGAAAGAATTTCGTCCTATTAGCCTTTGCAATGTGGTGTACAAGGTGATATCTAAAGTGGTATGTCTACGACTTAAAAAACTATTACCTCTATTGGTTTCAGATACACAATCGGCGTTTGTATCAGGGAGATTAATAGCAGATAAGATTTTTAATAGCTCAGAAATGTTCCATGCGTTACATACACATAGGAAAATAAAAGGGACTTACATGGCTATCAAGACAGATATGAGTATAGCGTACGATCGTATCGAATGGGGTTTTCTTTCGAAATTATTATTAAAATTAGGGTTTCATGAAAGATGGGTTAAGGGAGTATTACATTGTGTATCCTCTGTACGCTACTCAATTCTTATCAATGGATGCCTATCTTTGATTTTTTCTCCATCTAGAGGATTACGCCAAGGCGATCCTTTATCACCATACTTGTTTATATTGTGTACAGAAGCACAGATCACTAAGATAAAACAAATGGAATCACATAAAAAATTAATAGGAATATCAATCGCTCGATAATGTCCAGCAGTATCGCATCTTCTTTTCGCAGATGATAATCTCTTTTTTGTAAGGCATCTTTGGAAGAAGCAACTAATATCCTCGAAGTTCTTAAAGAATATGAGTCTATATCAGGGCAGCAAATAAACTTTGTAAAGTTGTCAATACAATTTGGAAGATTATAGATATAATACAATGTCATGAGATTCAAGAAAAGTTAGGAATTCATACTACTGGTAGGATGTGGATGTATTTGGGTCTACAAGAAGAGATTGAAGGAGTCAAATCAAAAGTTTTGCTTTTTTTAAAGAGAAAATAGATGTAAGAGTAAATTCTTGGTATGCTAATTTTTTGTCAAAATGAGAGAAAGAAGTACTTATTAAATCAGTCTTAACGGCGATGCCATCCTATGTAATGTCATGTTATAGGCTTCCAAATTCGGTCACATCCAAAATCTCAGCAGCCATTACCAACTTTTGTTGGCATAATTCTGGAACGGGTAAGGGCATTCACTGGGCCAAATGGGAAACACTATGTAAAACAAAATTGGGAGGATTAGGATTTCGAGCCATCACTGGTTTTAATTCGGCATTACTAGCAACAGCTATAGCAAATTTTAGTTTTTCCAAACTCTTTCGTAGCACGGATATTTGAGGCAAGATATTTCAGGGATTCTAGTCCGTTACAACCAAGAAAAGTATATTCACCTTCGTATGGGTGGCAAAGTATTATTTCCGCTAGAGCACTTCTAATGAAAGGGCTGATTAAACAAGTAGGTAATGGAGATTCTATTAGGGTATGGACAGATCCCTGGATGCCGGATAGTAATCCTCAACCAGCCTATCAAACTAGGGTGAATATTTACCCTGATTTAAGACTCTCGGATTTTATTGATCAGCGGTCACCCCTTTGGAAGAAACTTTAATAAGACAATTTTTTACCCCACAAGATGCGACTATCATTTTAGGAATACACATACAAAGATTTCCAAGTACGGATAGGATAGGATGACACTATACAAAATTAGGTAACTACACGGTCCAATCTGGATATTGGGTGGAGGGAAACCTGGGTTTATCCTCATCAGTGGTCTATGGTCCTAATATACAGGAAATTCAGAATCAAATTTGGAAAATAAAGGCTCCACAAAAAATGATGCATTTTATGTGGCAAGCTGTTAGGGACAGATCGCAATCTAATCTAAGTTGGCAAGACAGGGAATATCATGCGATGAACGAACGAGCGTTCTCAAATAAAGTTAAAAATCCACAGGATCTTACCTTGGAAGCAGAAGCGGAAGCTCATGCTTGGCATCAGGCTCAAAGAATTAATACTAGATTGGAGAGAGATACTTCAATTATTTCAAATGAGCAACTCGAATCTATTTCAAGGCATATTACTGTTAATCCGACATATATACATGATACAGGTGGTGGATGCTTTTTGGAAAGAATCTGGCCTCGTTTCAGGGGTAGGATGGTATGGTTTCCCCTTCGAGTGTGGTGGTGTGAACATGGGCGCACAATGTATAAGATGAAGCCTCTTTCCTCTTCATTCGGAGTTTGAAATCTTACTCTGGACTATGTCTTGTCTGTTAGCTCTTCATATAGACCAAGTGGTGTTCTTGGTGGATTGCTCAGAACTTGGTAAGATGGTGGAAGACCCGGCAGCATGGCTAGCTTTTAGCCCTTATTTGGAGGATTTAGCGAGGCTTAGAAGTTCGTTTTGACATTGTTCCATAGCTTTGGTTCCACGTGCTCTCAACCATAAGGCGAATTTCTTGGCTCGGTATGTCCGAGGATTAGATAGGGATACTATGTTTGTGAATGATGTACCTATACATTGGGCTCGATCCATAAATGAATAAAAGTTAAGTTGACAAAAAAAAAGAATATAAGCCATTTCTTTTCCATTATAAATTATTTTAATCGTATTATTTAAATCATGAATATAAACCATTTCTTAAACATATTAGGAAAAATTGGACATTAAAATAAATAAAATAAAATAGATAGACAAAAAATGATGCCAAAATTATATTGTAAATTAATAACCGATATTACTTCTCTAATTGTATTATGGTGCTTGAATTCTCAAGGTGACCAAAACATAGGCCTTGATGTTATTGACCGAGTTCTATATGAGTTTTATCTGTAAGTCCAAAATGACTTAGCCTGGAACAACTACGAATATAATTCTAAACTACGACAATTATTAAAATCAAAGTTGTAAATTTACTAAAATTATACAATCTCTTAAACAAAATAGTTTCATAAAACCATAAATATAGCATAAAAATAAAAGTCTTTCAATTTAAGGTCTATGTGAGTTAGCATATCATCAATTCGAGGCCTATGTCATATACTCATTCTCGGCATTTAGGGCTGCTATTGTTTCCAAAGACTGTGAATCCATCTACAAAAAACAATAACACTACAAATATAAAGATTCCAATCAAAACCAACAGAGTTGTGGCAAACACACAAAAGATCTCATGAATCAAAGTAATAGTTACCTGTTTGCGGATTCCAAATCGAACAGAGAAGAGAAAGACACAAGTTTCAGATGACAAAGACGACAAGTTTCACTTCACTGCTGAAGAAGGCAAGTAGTCATTGTATCAACTCAGACCAAATATCAAGTTTAAACTAATAATATTAGTGACTCTCAGAGAAAGTAGTAAATGTTAGTTTGCTAAACACCACACCGTGACAAGGTAAGAATTGCAATCTGAACTCACAGCAACACTATATTAACAAGCATCATCAGTGTCTTCTAGTTCCTAAACACTAATCCTCATCAATCATATTCATGTCATCATGTGATACTATATCCTCTTCAAAACCAGAGTAAGACAACACATGACACGTCAAGAACAATCCTTCAAAGTTTCATGTGTACAAATTAATTATAATTTCTCACCAACTAACCTACGAATCACACCAAAACAAAATTCCATTCTAAATCACATTTCTAATGTAATAAAACTCATAAATACAATGACTAAGCTTCTCGCTTCCATTACTCAACTCAAAAGTTTCAACTAAATGCACTCCAATCCTATTTACGGCAGCAACAATTAATCTTCACAAACTCACAATGAAATACTCAACGTAATCACAAACACTTGGGTTCGACACTGAACTTACCAACTTCCTAAATCTTAAAGACCCAAGTGAGCTACTTGGACTCGGAGATTTCTCTAAGCTATCGTTTTCATCACTAGCTGCGTTGCTAGCTGCTTCCTCGCTCCAAAGCATCAGTCGTGAGAAGCGATTGCTAGAAATTAAGGATAATTCACAAACGACGTCGGTTTAGTTTTTTTGGTTAAAAAAACCCATTGGATACCCATTTTTAAAAAATTCATTGGGTATCCATTGAATAATACCTGAATAAAACCCACAAATTTTGGGTAATACCTATTTCAAGCCCGATTATTTTTATCTGTTCAAACAAGATTTTGGAACCTATATTAATTTTGGGTTTGGATACCCAATGGGTAAAAACGGGAAAATGATCTAAATCTTAATGAACTTTTTTCGCAGTGCTGATTTCTTAATGAACTTTTGAATCTGTCTTAAATCTTAATTTAATGCTTAAAAATTTAAAAAACCTACATGAACTTCTTCATTGTGGCCGATTTCTATATTGACCGTCAGTCAACGGTTAAGTTTCCGTCATTGCATAGATGGCCGACACGTGTACGGCTGATCAAGCGACAAATCAAAGAAAAAATTTAAAAATTTTGAGGAAAATATATATGTAAATAAAAACAAAAACAATTAAAAATAATAAATAAAAGGGAAGAAAGTAAAAATAATTTTTAAAAAATCTAAAAAAAAAATTTTGGAAGAAAATTATTAAATAAATTAATACAACTCATTACAATCTAATTAAACAAAAAATAGACACGATAACTAACCGAAGAATACAAGCATAATACAACTTGACTACTATCATAATCCACCCAATTCGAAAATCTTTATCTCTAAAACTTCAATTCAAAATTCGTCACAAACTCTAGAAATTTTCAACAAATCAAGTGTTTTTGGTATGGTAAAAGGTACACCTACATAAATAAGTTGATGAAGCGCAGTCGATGCTTCTAACATTGTAAGTGCTTCTGACACTAGGGGCCTGAGACAACTCATTTATATTATATGTATTGTTAACTCATTTATGTAGGTGTTTTATCTTAAATTTTTGATTTCTTACTAAGTATTTTGTTGAAGTAAAGTTAATAAGACGTCAAAATTTTATGATGAAACACCTACATAAATGAGTTGACGAAATTTATAATATAAATGAGTTGCCTGAGGCACCTAATGTCAGAAGCACCTACGATGTTAGAAGCATCGACTATGCTTCATCAACTCATTTATGTAGGTGTACCTATTACCATACCAAAAACACTTGATTTGTTGAAAATTTCTAGGGTTTGTGACGAATTTTGAATTGAAGGTTTAGAGATAAAGATTTTTCAATTGAGTGAATTATGATAGTAGTCAAGTTGTATTATGCTTGTATTCTTCGGTTAGTTATCATGTCTATATTTTCTTTAATTAGGTTGTAATGGGTTGTATTAATTAATTTATTAAATTTTTAATAATTTTCTTCCAAATTTTTTTTTGATATTGTAAAAATAATTTTTACTTTCTTATTTTTTATTTTTTATTTTTAAAATTTTATTTTCGTTTTTATTTACATATATATATTTTCCTCAAAATATTTAAATTTTTTCTTTGGTTTTCAAATCTTTTTTAGATTTTTTTGAATTTTTTTTTCGATTTTTTTGGTTTTTTTAAAATTTTTTAATTTTATTATACACGTGTCGTTTAATCAGCCGTACACGTGTCAGCTATCTATGCAATGACGGTGACTTAACCGTTGACTGACGGTCAATGTAGAAATCGGCCACAATTAGGAAGTTCATGTAGGTTTTTAAAATTTTTAAGCATTAAATTAAGATTTAAGACGGATTCAAAAGTTCATTAAAAATAGGCACTACAAAAAAGGTTCATTAAGATTTAAGCCATTTTCCCGGGTAAAAACCCATTTTTAAAGTTTCACATCTCCATCTTCTATATATATCTTTCCAGGTAAAGTGTCAATTTTCGTTGCTTTTTCATGGTACTTGAAACACATGCATTTAGACATTCCATCTCGTTTACATTTTTTTTTATATAGCTTGGTGAAGAAGTTAAAAACCGGAAGTAGAGCTGGAAGAAGCAAGATCCCAGATCGAAGAGAAAGTACTTGCTTACAAAAATTGTGTTGAGGCTATTTCCACACTAGAGAATTCCATTAAAGACCTTGACAAAAACGGAGGGAAGACTCCAGGGCTTGGGAAAAAAAAATTAAGACCATCAAAGCTCAAATTCCGGCAGCTTCCAAAGAATCAAAGATATTCTAGATCTTTCATTCAAATACTTACATGCCATTGAACGTCTTGAGTCCATTATATTCCTTTCATAGAGTCATGAAAATGAAAAGGAGAAGCTTGTGATGGAGGAAGAAGCGATGGTTCAAGAACAGACGTCCTTGGAGAGCCACTTATTTTCACTGAAACCCAAATTAACACTTTGACCTCGGAAGTAGATGAGCAGTGCGCCAAGGTGACTGCAGATTTGCTACTCTTGGTGAAATTCATTCAAAATGGAGAAATATGTCATGTTATAATGTGATTTTACTGCAGGTTGATGCCTTACAGAAGATTCATGATGAGTCTCTTGCCAAGCTCAAGTTGATATATGCAAAAATGAAGGAGTGTGATGCATAGATAAGTAGTCTTGTCACTGATCAGGAAAATTGTCAGCAGAAAGTTAGTGACATGAGGCTTGAGAGAAAGAAATTGGAAAATGAGGTACTTTTTCTTGTTGGTTAGAAGTTCTGCAAAAAACATAAATTTCTGAAATTTGTGCATGTCAAGGAATATACTTGTCAATAGAACTTTTTCTTCCAATTTGTTTATAGGAAGTCGGAATGGAGACGGATCACAAGGATTGTTCAGTGAAGGTAGACAAACTTGTTGAGAAGCATACATGGATAGCATCTGAAAAGCAACTTTTTGAAAAAGGAGGGGCTGATTATGATTTTGAATCTTGTGATCTATAAGTAGCCAGAGAAAAAAATTTAAAAGCTCCAGTCAGATCATTCAAGGTATGTGTATGAGGATTAAAATTAATCATTGTGCAATGTATTATCTTCTCATTCTTGGATTGCAATATCAATATAACATGCATTCTTCTTTTTCCTTTTCAGCTTATTAATTCATTTGCCTCCCAAAGTTTGGAAAAAAGAGTGAACAAGAAGGTGATAGCAATGTTTCAAAAAGCAGAAGATGAATACAATGCTTTGATCTCGAAGAAAAATACTATCGAGGTCGTCACAAGATGTGATGTGCTCTTCGTGGTGGGTTTGAATCTGAGAAGATCACAAGAAGACCACAAAGGATCGATTCTTGTGACTTGTTGATGGTAGAATCGGTGGAGAAGACTTCAAGAGTCGATCCTCAATCGATTGTTGGATGATGCGGAAGTAAGCGAATGAGAACCACAAAGGAGGGTGATGATTCCTTTGATAATCTCAGTCCGATCAAGCTTGGACTCTTCACAAGGCTTGATCTCGACTCTCTCTCTCGAATCCTCAAAGAGATAAAGACAGCAAGGGGTTTTCCTTTGAAAGAAACGTTTTCACTTTATTGATACTTGGTTCAAAATACAAAACCGCAAAGGAGCCTTATATAGTGGCTCATCGGTGTTTCCTTCTATGGGCGGAGTGAGCTGATTAAGCTCTACATTAAAATCGAATCCCTAAAAT